>JAQIVZ010000052.1:0-135643 GCA_034700945.1 Arrhopalites spinosus
GAAACTGAAGATTTTTGGTTAATTGTTGTGTCCTTGTAATTAGTCACATCCATGTGTGCATTCCATATATTATATATCATCCTTTATGCAAAGCACCCTTTCATGTGTGCTGAAGCCCTTACATTACTTCACACACAGCGAGTAGCCGATATATGCATAGAGTCCCTTAAAGTTATATACATAGCTACATTCACCATTGTGTACATAGTATCCCTTGAACCGCCTTCCCTGCCCCTGCGCCTCCTTACCTCGTGAGGAAGCATGATACGTTATTTCTCCTCTCTATCTTTCTCTCTGCTCTTCTTCCATTTGCATCTTCCTTGTTAGGGGCCTATGGGGGAGGTTGGGGGTACCAATAAAGAGAACGTTGTGTATGAGTGCTCCTTCTCCCCTCATTCAAACTTCCCCCTTCCATTTTAAAATTGATTTTAAATCTCACAATTGAAAGACGAAACTCTATTAATCCACTCCTATCTTAAATCACAAATTCAGAATTTAAAGTACTGGATAATTTTTTTTATCATGGACAACCTTGAAGTCGCGGGAAGTTTTAAACTTCCACGTTGCGGAAAAATCAGGAAAAAATAGATTATTTCAGCAGATTGTTTTGAGTTGTTTTTCATTTTATTTCAAGTTGTGAATTGGGAATATTTTTATAAACCCAAGAGGCTTGCTCAAAAATGGTGAGCACGGCTATGGAATCTGTAAAAGAGGACAAAGTTGACGGACAGTTTGAGGATGCAGAGGAAGACAATCCGGTTGAAATTAAAAGTTTAAGGTAAAATATTTTTAATAATGTATATTTTGTGCCAATCACTTTATTGAACAAGTAATCATAATTAAATGCAATTTATGTGTAGAAATCATGCTGCCCTGTTTGGTCTCAACTTTCATTCTTCCTCTAAAATTAATTCTGATGAAGATGAGAGTGATGATTCGTACGACTCTGATGATGATCTTGAATTTTATGGAGAACGTGTGGGCCCCAATTGTCAAAGGAAGCCAGAATTACAACAGAATAGTCAGTCAGTTGATGACTACTATAAAAAATATTCATCCAAAATTAGCGTGGATAAGTATGAAGGAGCTAATTTATCATCCGCAGCAGCTAATCGAATGATTTCTGCGAGTAAAAAGGCTAATGTGAATCAGTAAGTGCAAAGTTTAACTATACTAATTATGATTATGTTGTATACAGAGTGGTTTTCTAGACAAGTTGATATTATATTCTAAAAATTAAAAATATTATTTGACTTGATTTACTCACAGGCACAAAGTTAAGGACAAGCAGGATCGTGCGACTGTCGAGCAAGTTATGGATCCAAGAACGAGAATGATTTTATTCAAGCTTATTAGCAATGGAAAAATGTTGAGTATTGATGGATGTATATCTACTGGAAAAGAAGCAAATGTGTACCATGCAACTGGTCCAGAGAATACTTCTTATGCCATCAAAATCTATAAAACATCAATTTTAACGTTCAAAGCCAGAGACAAATATGTGACTGGAGATTTTAGGTTTCGAAATGGTTATTGTCGTAAGAATCCACGAAAAATGGTCCGAACATGGGCAGAAAAGGAGTTCCGAAATTTATCTCGTATATATACAGCAAAAACAGTTCCTTGTCCATGTCCTCGAATTCTAAAGTCTCACGTACTTGTTATGGATTTTATTGGAGAAAACGGATGGCCTTGTCCCTTGTTACAAGATGTAAAATTTGATCAGATTGATTTTAGTGCCGATCATTTGAAGGAATTTAACAAGGAAGAAGAGAGCAAGGGGGGAGAAGAGTCAAGTCAAGAATTCCATCCTATTAATCTTTTGCTAAAGAAATTGTACCGGGACTGTCTTATTATGTTGTATCGTCTGTACAAACATTGTCGTTTGGTACATGCTGATTTTTCTGCCTTCAACTTGATTCTTAAAGATTCAAAAGATGTGTTGGTCATTGATGTTTCCCAATCTGTTGAGCATGACCATCCTAGAAGTTTAGACTTTCTCAGAAGTGATATCAAAAATGTTCAAGGTAAATAATTTAGTGTACCTAGTCATGCTATACAAACTATATTGTAAATGGAGTGTATAAGTACACTTGGTTACATATCACTTTTGTTTTAATTTTTTGATGTAACTCATAATGTCAATTGTGTATTATTTATTTATCGTGTATTTGTCATTTGTTTTCAGATTTCTTTGGCAAAAAAGGTATTTTGGTTGGAGAGGATGAAGATATTTTTAATTACATTACAAGTCCTAACGTCAACGATACAAATTGCGACCAGCAATTGGATGACATTATAAAAAGAGCCAAGAAATTTGAAGAATTTAATGTTGGGAAGGAAGTATTTCGGCATACATTTATTCCAAAGAAAATGGATGAAGTGAGTTAATAACTTTGACTTACATATGAATCTTCGTCGTCATAAATATATATCTGTATGTTCTTTTGAAATTTATTTATTTGTATTTATTTAGGTACAACATTTTGAACGAGATATTCAAAGGGCAAAGAAGGGAGAAGTAGACTTGATATATGCCAATGTATTGGGCTTAAAATCCGACTTGTCCGGACCATCCACCAAGATGGAAACTTCAGAGGTCGGTGAGACAACCAGTAAGGCTAATGAAGAATCAGTAGAGGACACGAAAGAATCAGAGAGTGAAGACGATAGTAGTTCGGATGATCCGGAAGAATCAAATTTTGTGAACTCATCTCGGCCAAGACATGAAACAGCTGAAGAGAAAAGGGTACAATAATAAGCAAGAAAAAATTGTGACAGCAGTATTTATAAGTATTCACTGCAATTATAAGCAGTGGGTTCAACTTTATGAGTACAGTAATTTAAATTTTTATTTATTTCAGGAGCGGAAGAAAGCTGTGAAGCTGGAGAAAGCAACTAAACGGGAAACTAAAATTAAAAAGCATGTGAAAAAACGGAAAGAAAAAATGACACATGCTAATTCTAAAAAGTGATCCTCTCTTTATTTCATATTAATTGTTCTGTTGAATAAAGTAAATTTCGTTTTTACTTCAAAAATATCTATTAAAATTTCTTGTCATATCGAAAAAAATCATATTCGCTTGAAGATTAATAAGAGATTGATATTTTATGATTCATGTCCATGCAACCTTGCTGATCTAATTTAGATCATCTAAAGAATTTATTCACATACTGATGCGTACGCACTACAGATCTCCTTGCGAAAATAACACGAGATGTGAATTTTCGTGCGGCTTTTTTTTCAGGAAAAATAAAGATTATAAAATATTTAAAGTTGTTGTATTTAAAGATAATCAAGATATTTAGGTTCAATAATCCTTTTCGTTAAAAGATGACGAATCCACAGTCACTCAAACGTACAGTTTATGTCGGTAAGTATAATATGTTTTTGCTTTAATTTAAGTATAAATAAATACGTGCAAAAGTTAAACAATTGTCATTTAAAATTTTTGTATTACTTTTGTTATTTAAATAAATAAAATTTACAGGTGGGTTGGCAGAAGAAGTCGATACGGATGTAATTAAAGCAGCTTTTATTCCTTTTGGTGATATAATTGATGTACAAGTACCCTTGGATTATGAAACACAAAAACACAGAGGATTTGCATTTGTTGAATTTGAAACTCATGAAGATGCAACTGCTGCAATTGATAATATGGTAAAATTTATAAACCATTTATCTTTTGAATCATTTAAAATTATCAATAACCTTGATCATATTTAAAATTGTCTTTTACAGAATGATTCCGAATTGTTTGGGCGAACAATAAGAGTGAATTTAGCTCGACCACTTAAAGTTAAAGACTTTACCTCCAGACCAGTTTGGGCTGATGATACTTGGTTAGCTCAACATGCTGGAGAGACATTAGGAGTGGAAAAGGATGAAAATAATGAAAATAAAGAGACTACTGACACTGAATCAGGAGGAGTGATTATGCCGGCTGCCACTATGGTATATATTTTCATCATATTTTATTATTTTTCTATTTTACGTGTCTGTTGTAGCAGCGTTTTCAATAATCAATTTTCTTAAATAATGACACAGGATGTACTGGGACCTGAGACTAGGAAGCCAAGAAATCCTCAGGTGTACTTAGACATTAAGATAGGAAATGTGACGGTGGGAAGAATGTCATTTGTTTTAAGAGCGGACGTCGTACCTATAACTGCTGAGAATTTTCGTTGTCTATGTACACATGAAAAAGGATTTGGTTATCAAGGGTCAATATTTCATCGCGTCATTCCTGGATTCGTGAGTCTTTTTTACGATTGAATTCAAATATTTCATCAACAATAGTATATCAATAGTGTCCCTTTACTGACGTCTTTTAGTGTATAAGTCAAAAAGTTTTGTGAATACAAGTTGGACACACTAAACAATGAATGTAACTTTTGTCAAGATAAAATGTTCCTTAAAATGTATAAAACTTTTTTTTTTGTAGATGGCTCAAGCAGGAGACTTTACTAAGAATGATGGGACGGGGGGAAAGTCTATTTATGGTGGAAAGTTTGCAGATGAAAATTTTCAGTTGAGACATTCTGCCCCTGGAATTCTTTCTATGGCCAATTCAGGACCCAATACAAATGGCTCCCAGTTTTTTATCAGTTTCCAGCCAACAAATTGGTATGACATAGTATAAATTTATTCCTGTATACTGATATTCCTATCATTTAATGATGATGTACCTACTTTATTGGCTGTCATGTTCAATGAAGGGGCCAGAAATTGAATTCAATAATGTTGTGACGTCTCTAAAAGTTTCTACTTGTACTATGAGTATGGGTACACTTTTTATTTATACTGGATATTTGTTTAGTTTTCTCCTAAACATGTACCCATGATAGTTTTTCATCTATATTGCAAGTCTTCAAAAGTATTGTTGTCCAGAATTCAGAGAAAGAGATTCGACAATTTTGATGTTGACTTTGAATTACTTGATCCACTGCTCTCTAAAGTATTATTGAGTCTGAGGACACACACAAGACTACCTATTCTAACTCAATTCCAGCTTCTTTTTCGAAAAGTGTTGACGAATGACGCACACAAGATTCATTTCACGTTATGCCGTCATGGACGACTGTGTGTGTGTGTACTATAATATATATGTAGCAGATTACACCTAAAAAATTCCGTAGGTGTCCGGACTCTAGCTCTTGTTATTTTCACAATGCGCATTGTGTTCGTTGATGGTAGAGACTTTTTTTTCAACCACATTACCGCATGGTTTTGCACAAAGGCGCAGGTTAGAATGTTGGATGTTGAAAGATGCGTAACGTTCACAGGGGCCAGGTTTACAAAGCCTTCGTTGGTTCATTTTTTTAACCTCTCTCTCTCTCTCTCTCCTTTTTTCTGTGCTTTATATTTTGTATTCTGTTCACATCCCTTCCCATTGAATGCCTTGAGCTGAGCGACCTTTGGACGACGAGACTTTAAAAAATCATGAGAAATTGAACATTTTAAGAGTAGAATCTTACTACTTTACACATCGTTAAACGTAAAAAGTGTTGGATGAATCACATTACATTTGGGCTGTACATCATTGAAATGGCCCTAACTTGACCAACCAAAAGAATGAATCAATAGTTACTAAGAAATGTTAACAATTGAAAACCATTCCTTTTCTTTTCTCATATCATATGTACAGATACTTTAGGGGTATAATATATAAATGGAAGTTTAAGCAATTCAACAAAGAAATAGATAGTAGGGCATATCTTGAATCTTTATCAACTTAATTAATTATGATCACTTTTTTCCCCCTTTCTCTGACCCCCTATCAATCCAGTATATGTATGGATACAGGTACACTATTCTGATGATTTAAAGTTTAATGTAAATGTAGGGAATAAATTTGAGTAAATATACACATTGGTATAGAAAGGACTATAAAGTATAAAATTTAAAAAGTGTTGTTTTTTGACAATGAAAAAAAAACTTTGATGTGGACATACTTATTGAAAAAGTTGTAAGATTTAAGCCCATTTACGTCATCGTCTTTTTCTCTCCGTGTAAATAATGTTCGTATTACTACTTTACTTTCTTTTGTACGCTATCAAAAAAGTTCTCTCATCAAATCATATGGTTTGGAAAAAATTGCCGGAACCATTCTCTGTAAAGTGTGTCGCCGCTGTGAGATACTGAGATGATACGAGAACAGAGTCTCTTTTTTTAGAGTGTGTAGTCTTCTCACTTGATTCCAATGGAATGGTAGTTAGGAAGGTAAACTTGGCGGTGAAGTATGTAATTTCATTTTATTTGAGTTTTTATACCTACAAGCATGATTGCAGTCTTTCAAGTTTCTTGTCCATACATATATGCATTTTTCATACATCCATACAATATTTATATGTGTACATGTATATATTTGAAAATTGTTATTATTATTTTCTTTCTTCCTCTTGTGTTGATTCCAGGTTAGATGGAAAACATGTTGTGTTTGGGCTGATCACCTCCGGACTTGATATTCTCAAAAAGATTGAGGTAAGTTACTACAATATGCTCTTTGCCCCCCTCTATCTCTCCCTGTCCCTGTTTTTATTTGTCACTACACTACTTTTCTCCCTCACTCCCTTTTTTGTCTGTCACAGAGTTCATAATACTCATAGTAGATTCATTACTAGTATGCACTCAAATATCATGAGAAAGATTTAAAGAAACTTTTCTTTCTTTTTTTTATTATCTTCACCAAAAGAAATTTGGCTCAAAATCGGGGAAAACAACAGAGAAGATAGTGATTACTCATACCGGAGAATTGGTATGAAAAAAAAGTTTGTGTTCTACCAAAGGGAAAGCTCACCTTTTTATATCCAGGACTGTATTATACACTAAGTAACTATTGTCACCTTGCAGCCAGCAGAGACATGGACAGAGTTTTGTGTTGGCTCTTTATGTTATATAACTGTATATAAATTATTATATATATGAATATTACAAAAAATATATATTATGTTAAATAAACTTTCACTGAATTCTCATGAAAATATTATTATGCTCTTCTACTGTATATTGGTTGGTATGCAAGTTTTATGCAGTATCATATGAATTTAATCATCATAAACCACAAGACATGATTCCTTGTCTTGTCAGAGCCAGAGCCAAGACGGATGGAAAATTTGTATGATAAATCAGTTGACTTCCTGCTATTTTTACAGGGAAATTGTGCATACATTTAATATAAAATATTGAATATTTTAATTTATTGAACATTATTTCATCGCAATTGCAATCAATTGTTGCATCACGACCAAGAACAAGAAAAACATAAAATTTCTTGCTTCTTTTCCCCCATAAATCCTCTTTTTTTTCTCTCTTAAGTAACAACAATTTTTTTTTCTTTTTAAATTTTAAACTTAATATTATATTATACTGGTGCCACATTTGCACACACATTAGTATGATATTTCAGATATAATTTTTGGTAATAATATGTATAATGACAATGATATTTAATATTTAATATTGAACTGAGGGACATGTGTATGAATACATCTAGCAGTACCATATACATGTATATGTATACGAATATATACATTATTCTTCGGTACACTAGAGCGATATGAGAGATTCATAACCCGCGACTAACTTGGGTAATTTTGCAATTGTAATATGTTATTTAAGGTTCTTTTTTTTATTTAAACTAATAACGTGATTTCCACCCACAGACACAACATAACAATAAAACTGATTTAATTATTACATTTTATTCTTCCCATTTTTTTTCTTCTTTGTAATATAATTAATTATATTTACGACAGAATCAACTGTTGTTTAAATTTTAGTTTTTTGCTGGTTTAAATCTACTTAAATTATCTTTCCTCTCTCATTTAATTTTTTTTCTTGTACCTAATACTATTTATTTGTATCTGTAGGTGTACAATTTTTTTTTGGAAAACTACAGGTACTTTACACTGTACCAATTTGATTTAGCACACTTCAATTAAGATTTGATTTTCATTGTCTTTCCCTACAAATGGAATTAATGAGTCTATTTTTATTCATAAATTGGGGGAGGGTATGTGTTTAACCTACTATACTCTCGTATGTATTACTATATTTTTTAGTAGTTTTTTGTATTTATTCGTATCATACCATGTCATGTACATAATGTGTACAACTTAGTTTTTTTTGTTTGTTTTAAAACTTTGTTTTATAGACTTAAATTTCAACACTGTCGATGATAGATTTTTTTTCTCTTTTAATAGAGGTGATTTTTCTTATTACGATGGATTTAGCACCTCACACCTTGATAAATATTTTTAACAATTAAACTACCTACATTATTGTTATGTACTTATTTAATTTAAGCTTATAATATAACGTATATTAATTTTAATATACATACTTAATTTCATAATTATGTACAATACATAATTTTTAATTGTATCATAAAATTGAATATTATTTGATACATATTTACACAATTGCTTAGCTCGCAGGGTTCAGGTAAATAAAGATATTTATTTTTTTTTCGCTTATGTTTAATTATAAGTCTCTATTTATATACCTATGACATGCTAATACATAATTCTAAACCTTATATAGATTAAATATACTTAATTCTACTACATTGGAATTTAACTAAATTACTTATGTAGGTCTAGTATATTTTTTTTATTATACAGAATTTACACAACTCTGCTATTTCTACATTTTTCTAACTAAGTCTTAAAATTAACATTCTACTCAACTCTAAGACAGAGTCACATTGGACACATTTTTCACATAGTTTTTTATTTTGTAAACATTTTTCTATAAACTTACAAGCAACACTCGCGAAGATCCATCATCATCAAATTGTCCACATGAAACTACATACTATCATTTTGTGGATTATTGATCATTTTTTAGGATCAGACTGTTCTATATATTTATGTACTTACATATTTTATTTATGATGTAGGAAGGTTGCGGATAATATAACTATAGTTATATATAATTATAATTATATATGGAAGGATGTCCACATCGACGAATAACACTGGAACCGTGAGCGGAATTTTACATTTAATTTTTTTTTCATACATTTTTTGTGTGTGGCTGGAACATGACAGTATGACATTGATTTCTTCCATTTTCTGATATTACAGAGAGAGTGAGTACCAATACATTTTTTTTATTTGAATAGTTAAGTTAGTTGATATTTAAGTATCAACTAACTATAAATATTCTTAATAGTTTTTTTTGTCATGTTGAAGAGGAAGCATAGCCCTTATAGTTAAGACTGTAGAAGTTAAGACTATAAATATAAATATATATTATGCAACTGTTTTTTTTAAAATCATGATTCATAAATTACAATAGAATCAGCATTTAAGGTAGATAATTAAAATTTGTAAAACACAAAATTTAATATTTACAATTTAATTATTACTAGTCAGAGGTACATTTTACATTCGTTTTTTTACAGCTCTCAATTTTTCTTAACATTTTTAAAAATTTTCGTCTCATCTCATTTACCATGCAAATCTCTCTCTGGCACCCTGCAATAAAACTTTTTTTTAGTGAATATTTTCCACGTCTTTCTTGTCACAAAAGAAAAACTAGCTGTGTTTTTTTTGACAATACATAATAAAGTATACGATAAATGGTTTTATTATTTATAATAGTACATAGTTAAATTTTAACAATTTGTTTTTTTTGTATTAATTAATTCATAGGAGCTGATTCAATGTACGCTCATTGTGAAGGTAGTTACATATAGTATTTATATTATAATATATAATAATAATAATTGGTATTCAATATGTCTTTATGAATTGTGTGATTGTGGTTTAATTTCTTAAATATTATAATTGTAAATTCAATGGTTGTATTTTAATTTTATACAATAGAGAATAATCATGATGATACGAATGTAAGTAGAAAATGGTTTTTTGTTGAAAAGCGTTTCTTGAAAAGTCTTGAACAAGTCTAGAGTGTCTGATATAGTTTTTTTGATATAACAATTGTACAATGTACTATATGTATAAGATATATAGGAAACAGTCTGACGTGGTGAAAGGTATACAGGAAAAGTATTTTTCTTTTTTTTGTAGATTTAATTTCTGGAGAGAACCATAAGCATTGAAATACATTTTAGGTTTAATGTGGCTTTTGATAGTCTGTAGGAAGAGGTCAAGTGTAGTTTGTTTTTTTTTGCGCAAATGATGAGTGTTAATTTAATAATATGTAATGTGTATGTGAATTTATATATTTTGATGAAAAATTTGGGTTGATAGTAATGATTATTGATATGAAATATGAGGAAGGAAATGGGAATGATATTTTATTTTTATTTTTTGGCCATGGATCCTCATTTAATACTGATAATGGGGGAGAATGGAAAAATGTAAAGAAAAAAAAATGGAGAAAACTTTGCCGTGCATACATTTATTAAGTAGAGTTAAGGACATGGTTTAATAGTGTATGAGTATCTAGTAGTGAAATTTTATGCAAGGATGGCACGCCTTATCTATGTAAGGGGAGCAATTAGAAGAAGATTATAAGTAAAATTATATATACATTAGAGCTAATGCATACCTCCAAATTTTTTTTTTTTATTTTGCTTCCCCTCCATCTCTTCATCTTCGATGGACTCCCATTTAGGTAGGTACATGGTAGAGAGAGAAAGAGAGAGGAATCAGGATATGGGAAAAGTTAAGAGATTCAAGGGGGAGGTTGTGTATAGTTAAATGAAGTTTTAGTGTCACATTATTTCCTTTAATACCGTTCTATTTCTAGATTATGGAGTAAAGTGGATAATTTTCACTCTAATGATAGTTTTCTCTAGTCGAGATAAAAGGAGAGGAAAAAAGTGTAATGAGAGAGTCTTTGGAATGGAGTGTGCTAGAGCCAAGAAAGACACCCACAGGCGTACCATTTCTAACCTTGACTTGTCTTATTTCAATGAGAAATAACTACCCCCTCCCCTCCCCTCCCCTTACTCTTGTCTCCTTATTTTTTAAAGTCTTGGGAACAAGGGAACCTTTCTTGTTGAAAATTCTCCATTAAATTCTTTTAAATATTTTTTTTTGTACTCCAATATGTACACAATAAAGGAATAAAGGGAAAGTGTTATTTTCTGGAATTTTTTCACTCCCCCTGAAATTTTGACCTGACCTTGTAGAAATGAGAAATAAAATGGGATAATGGGAGTAGTAGGGATGAAGGTCAAATATAAATCATGTCTCGTCTGAATTCCCTAAAGAGAGTGTCAAAAGTAGAGCTTGTTAGCTGGGTTTGAATTGAAAGCGAAAAAAAAGAAGAGAAAATTTTTCAAGATTATAAGCTTCTTCTTTTAACACTCTAAATTGTCAGTATAGTCCCTTGTCATTCTCAAGGGAGGGAGAAAGCAATTAGAAGAATTGTAGTCGAGTCCTTTATGGGTCTCATGATGAAAGGAGGAAAAAAAGGAATACTTTTAACGAAAATCGATTACTGTGTTCTTAAAAATGTCCTTTGAATTTTTAAATTTGATTTTTTTTGAAAAGAATCTTTTTTTTTGTGAACAACTTTCTCTCGTGTAGTGGGGAGAGTCTACAGTCAAGGTTGAATTCTATAATTTTTATAATGGTGGTAGATACAGCTTTCTCTTTTGTTCGTTGTTCATAGAAGAGACTCATGACAAACTTAAATTAATTATTTATGTCAAAAAAAAATATTTTCAATGACCCACTACTCCAAAAAAATGACTGTGTGCTTGGTTTCAGAAATCAAGAACCTGAGGTCACTGATTGAAAATTGACCTTTTTTTTAGATAGACCATGTCAAAAATGAGTTTATTCAATCTGTAGAGTTTTATAAGGAATTAAAATTTTAACGAGAGTTTTCTCTTGCCTACGCATGCAGAAAACAATCACAAGAATATTTATTTTATATTGAGAAAAGGAGAAAAAAAAGATTTTTAAAAGTCGTCGTCTTAAGATGTTATCAAAATGAGTTAAGTAAAAAAAAATAGAGGATGAGGATTATGGCATAGATAGAAAGTGTTGAATATGTTATAATAGTATTAACCTTCTCTAGGGCTTCTTTTTTTTAATGTAGAGAGTCCATTAAGAAAATATTTTGATTTTAGAGTAGATATGAGTCGTATAATATTCCACTTCTTTTTTTCTTACTTTTAGAGCATTGAAATGAGAGAAAATGGGGAGGAGATGGGCTGAATGATCATAGAAAGGGCCTGGCAATTGTAATGGAAATGGCAATAATACCAACTAACATTTCTTAGTTCAAAGCAATGGAAATTCATTTTGGCAATGTCATCAGTGGGACCCTGTGGATAGATTCCATTTTCAAAAGGACACACACACAAAGAGAGAGCTAGTCCAACAGTTAAAATAGTGACTAGAGAGTCAGCAAGAAAAAGAAACCCAGAAAATGAAAGAAGGGAGGCAGGGCGTGAACAAAGAGTTTTCTTGATTAAATTCTCCAGATGTTCCTGGAGAAAGTTGCCAGATATCTGCATCTTTCTATGAATTTCTACATGTGCATAACGTTTGTCTTCCATCCTCTTACCATTTATGCAATCTATAATAATATTTAAGCTAAGAGTTTCCCCTTTCATAAAATTCTTTTACGTTTCTTCCTCTTCAATTTTTTTTTATATATTTGACTATCTGCTAAGGTAGGTAACGAACACATTTTTTTTGACTTTGAGAAATAAAGAATAATATGTATATATTTTTATATAATGCATATTCATTTTTATATTATTCTTCCAAGTCACACACACACACACTCTCATTAGACTAGAGAAGCATCACCTTCATTTCTGTTTAAAACACTCTCATTTTCATGTTCCTAATTCATTTCTCCTCCTCCTCCACTACAATTTCCATTCACTTTCTCTTTTTTTTGTCTTGAGAATGGAGAAAATCATTTGAAAATATTTTTAACTCTGTCAAATAAGTCTTGTGATACTTTCTCTTGATAATTTGGCATATTTTCTGCTTTCATCTTCAAAAGAATCTTAAGAGCCTCTTGAGAGACCCCCCACTCCACTCTCCACTTTTTCAATAATTTTATTAAAAGTATTGGCATAAAAAAAGAGATGGTCAATTTCATATTGTACAGATATTGAATATAATTTTATTAAAGAGAGTAGAGAATTAAATAAAAGAGAATAAAAAGGGCAAGTCAAAAATAAGGGAAAGTAATTTATTATTAAAGGTAAGTAGAGAAATTTAAAAACTAAAAAATGTATCAAGTTTCTCAACATTTTTTAATCCTTCCTCTTCCACCGGGTGTCCTTGTAAAAGAGAGAGAAAGAGGGATGTGTGTGAAATAGAATTGTAGTGAAAAATGAAGGAGTTATGCAGATGGAGTTTACAGTCTTATCTAATGTATTATTTATATACAGTACGGGGCTTTGCCTCCCTTGCAACTGTTGCTTTTCCCTGCCTTTCTCTCTCTCTCTATCTGTCCTATTTAGAGCCCATTGTAGCGTTCATTCCTCACAGTAATCCTATCTTACACTATTTAAATATTCTAGCCTTCATATCCATACATATTTTTTATACTACTGTACGTACATACAGAGATATATAAAGCTATAACTTTATTTTTCATCCTAGACATGTGACTATGGAGAAAGTATATTTATTTGAAGTTCTTTTTAACTATCTAATACATTTAACACAGTTATACAATAATACATTCATTTATTCATGTATGGTGGAGTGGTACGAGGAGTCGAGACAAAAATTAGTCTAATGAATACGACCAAACATTTACATAATATTTCCCTAATTCTATATAATTCTTCTCCCTCTCCTTCCTCTAACTCTAGCCTATACAAATACACTTTCTTATGAGGTGCTAAAAGCAACTTTTTTCCCCTCCTCTTACTACATACAAAGAGAGAGAGAGAGAGAGAAAGCTAAGAGAGATAGAGAAAGGGTCTAATATATAAAATCTAGAGGATTTTCAGAAAGCTAAATTTTCTCTCTCTCTTTCTATATAAGTAAGAGAGGGAGATACATTTATGTACAAGACTGAGGGTTCTATGATTATGTACCTACATACAGTCACTTTCCCTTTTTCTGCCTTCCTCTAAATGTCTCTTGTTCTCTTATCTTACACGGTATGATTTGATTGTCGAGCAATTGTAGTAAGTACCTATTTCATTGCTGGATAAGTACTATCACTACGTACTATGACTACATGTCAGTTTTTCTTTGTCCACTGCACTGTATTTTATTTGGGTTTAAATGTATAGGGAGGAGGGTTTAGCAAGCTATTATTAATTAATTATTATGTAACATTTATTTTATATACATTTATACATTGTATAATATTTTACCCTGACTGTGCTTCTCTATAATTTTATATTTAATAACCCATGAATATTATTTATAATACTCTTATATACCTCTAATCACATGACACATGGGAGACTTGACATGACTAAAAATTACTGGGAAATATTATTTACATGCCTTTTCATGTTAAATATCTATCTATATATATTTTTTATACACATATATACATATTGTACACATATCCCTCTAATTTTTTTCTTTTTCTTGAACAATGTGCCCACTGCACTTGTACATTGTATAATTTACAATGTCGAAAAATACTCAGTTTAGGTCTCTCCTTTTTTTTCTTGAATTTAATCTCGAACAATTTTATGTAGTTTTTTTATTCATCTTTTTTTTGTCTTTATTTTTAAGAAAAAATGGAACCAAGAAAATAATAAAAAAAGCAAGTCACATTTGTAAGGGAAAAAAATGATTTGGTACACATTTAAAAAAAGAGACTTTTTTTACCTGGTGAAAGAATGAGGGAGGGGAGGGAGAGTGAGGTAAATGTGTACAGTAGAGAAAAAAAAAGAATTTGAGAAAAAGGAATTAACATTGGTAGTGAAGGAATGAAAGATTTTTTTCAATTGAATTGAGAATTTCAATCAAATTTCAACACTTGAATGCATTCCACTGGATGAGGAAGAAAAGAAGGAGGAGGAGAAAAAAAAAAGAAAATGTAAATTTCTGTCACACATCACATCAAATCACACTGAAAAGAGAGAGAGAGTGGAAGGTAATAGATTTCAAGAGTTTGAGAGGACGACGTAAGAATTCAATATGAGATGGAGGGAGTGAATTACAAGAAGGTAGCGACTGGAATTCACAACTGTGTCAACAGGTTACACTGATATGTGCATGTCTCTCTCTCTCTCTCTCTTACATACATTTGTACTGATAACAGTCTCTCTCTCTCTTTATAGATATCCATTGAGTTACATACATCTCAGACACTTTCAAATTCTTACCACCATCATCACCACTAAAGTCCCCGTGCTATTGCAAGGGAGAGAGAGAGAGAACTGTACGACTCTGCCATGTAATTTTGTAGGGAAAAAAAATCGAAATCATTTCCTTTCCCCGTTTCAACTCTAAAACGATGCGATGGCTGGTGCTTTGGTTCCTCGTGCCGATGGCAAGAAGTGAGACTCAACAACCATAATCTACATTCGTCTATAGAAGGTGTTAGCAAATCCAATCTCTTTGATTCTTCCTATACTTTCTCTCTCCTCTATTCTCTCTACTCAAGACTTCTTACAACATTTACTGAGATCTAAGAACGATCGGCTAAGAGTTTTTTCCTCCTCCTCTTCTCTTTAGACTTTTCTCGGTAGAAAAGGGAAAAAAGACATATCCATCGCTTATGTTTTCCCTTGAAGCCAGAGCTTTCTCTTTCTCTGTGTGTAGTATAGAACGAGAGAATAGTCACCTTTTTTGGTTGGAGCTGGAGTGTATATGAATGTGAGTATAGTGGAGTGGTTGGTTTTTCTAACTTCTCACGCGCCACTGCTTCCTCCCTACGGTGAAAGTACATGGGATTAGTACAATCAAGATATTTCTTGAATATCCATAGACTCGGCTTCTTAACTTGAGAAGTCATGGCATTGACTACTCCATCCTCCATGCTTCCGCTCTCTCTCTCTCTCTTACTCATCAGGTCGCTTTGGGCTATGAAGAATGTGGAGAAAAAGAAGAGGCGGCTTGTATGGTCGAATCAAAGAAATGTTACCGCTACTACTCTAGGGAATTCTTGGATGGTGAAAGTTGGCCTTGTACTTTCACATGTATAAATGACTAGTGAAGAAGAGTCCATGATGGAATTATTTTTGTCAGTACATTCATCAATGTACCACCTGTCCATCTTTTTTCCTTTCATTTTTATTTTATTTTTCATCCATTTTAATGAAAGATATCAATACAGTTAGTTTATTTTAAAAGTTTTCTTTATTGATAAAATTCAAGAGGGAAAAATTGTCAAGAATAACTTTCACCCATGGATTTTTTTAAACTTTGTTTTCTCAAAAAGGATAAATGTAGGAATAAGGAGAAAGTTCATTTTTTAAAAATTGAAATAGTTGAGTAAATGAAAATGGTGTATAAATTGAGCTAAGATGCTCCTCCCCCTCGTTATTGTTGTTGAAATGGTGAAAATTTAGAAATTACCATAATGGACATGTAATAAAGTGTAGAGGGTAGAATGAATGGTGTTGAGTAATTAGAGCACAAGTGACTTGGAGAAAGCTGAATGGTCTCATGCACTTTGTATTTATGAAGCTCCTTTCTCTCCCCTTTCTCTCTCTCTCTAGCCGGCCATTCAAGTGGAAGGGGGTACAAAGCAGTAATTAGACAAGAAGGACCAAAAGAGAGAGAGAGAGAGAGCCAAGGCTTTCTCCATTCTTCTCCTTTCTCCTTTTGTCCAAATGCAGTCTTGTTTGAACTCTTGCTATCCTATACTCTATAGTCTCCCCTGTAGTTAAAATACTTGCACTTGCACTTTCACTTTCACAACAAGTCTGGTGGTAAACTCTTAATTAATTAAACCAGTGAGATGCTGGTACTCTGATAAGCCACTGTTCTCCCTCTCTACTTTCTCTCTTATCCCTTTTCTCAGGGAAAGGAGTTTGAAGGAAGAATAAGAATTCATGGGGAAAATTTCTACAGGAGTTTCCTTCATTTTGAGACGACAATGTTCCTTGTCTTTTCTCGTCAACATAATTTTACAATTGTTCATAATAATAAAATCTTAGACAGGGGGAGAGAAAGTAAAAGGAGAGTCTTGTGTATTGACACTGTGTTGGTGCAAAATTAATGAGATGATTAAATTTAATATGCAAGTATTTTAACTATGACAAAGTAATTTTAACTATGATAGTTAAAGTAGAGCCAGTTAAAATGTAAATGGTGTGGTTATAATCATTACTCTTGGCATTGATGTATGGCCAGAATAAAAGGTTCCTGTAGACTTTTTTATGTGGAGAAAGTAAGGGAAAGGAGGTTGTGGAGCCGGTAGCCTTTTTCACATTGGAAAATGTAAAAAAATGAGGGAGGTGGGGCAGAGGGGGGAGAGTTTAGAATGTCTGAGACTTGAGAGGATGGAGATTTTGAGAAGAGAAAAGATCCGCAAAGGACCTTTCAATAGTAAAGCAGGAGGTACTATAGAACTAGAGCCCCTATTGTGACTCCCAATACAAAAATATGAGGACGAAGGAGAGAGAGAGAGAAAGCGGAGGTTTGGTTGAAAAGAGAAATTTCAGGATTTCCCATCTTTGATGTCATTCTCTGTCACCTACATGAGAAAATCCTTCTCCTTTTTATTTTTTCTTATGGAACAAGAAATTGTGAGTTATTTTTTTTTCAGGGAAAACTTTTACACACAATGTACACACAGATATATAGGACACATTATGTGAAAAAAAGAACTTTTTTTTGTCAGTGATGTACTGTACAGAGTGGCATGTGGAGACTTGAGTCCCGTGTGGGGGTCTCATCATGTACAAATAATTCCATGCTCTTCCTCCGGACTTGACGGCATGGTAGAGTATCAATGAGCGGGTAATAAAAAATGTAGAGAGAGAAAGCACAGAGAGAGATGCCTTTGGGCTCCGTTTGGTAAAAGGAGAAGAAAGGAAACGCCTCCGCATAATGTACATGAGAGAGAAGAAGAAGTACATAAATAGTCGTACTGACATAGAAGAAATCCATCAAAGAGATCAGAAAGTAGTCTTTGTAAGAATGCCTTACTTTATATTTTACAAGATGGCTTTTCATACTTGAAAACTCTCTCTCTTGAATGGAGATAACGAGTAGAGAGAGAGAAAGTCTTCACCGAAAAGTCTCTCTATTTAGTCCTTTCCCTTATAAACCTTGAATGTTTTTTGTGTACATGTAACAAACTCTGTGGTCTCTCCACCTGTACACATGGAGTCATTAGTGGGGATGCAACAGCCTCTTCTTTTCATAGAGTCAAATTGATGAAAAGTTTGGATGCTGACGCAGATGGTGATTTCAAAAATATGAGGACGGGGGTAATAAATGTAAGAGTCTTGTCAAATATTACTTGACATAAAATTATACATTGTCAGGAGTCAGTCGTCTTTAAAGCGTATTCGTACATGTAACAACATAACTGTCGAGTAAAAATAAAATTGTAAGATGATACTCCCCCCCTCCTCCTCCTCTTTTTTCCCTTGTCCGCCTTCATCTCAATTTTTTATTTTATGTCAACTCAACTGGTATCTCTATTACACAATGAAGCTGGCCACTTGACCTCTCTCTCTCCATAAAAGAAAATCATTGGACAATATGGGTACTCAATCTCTCAATTTTTTTATACAATTTACAATTCACATTTCATATTTTTTTTTCTATTGTTAAACAGTTTTTTTTGTCTACATGCTAGAAGGAGGAAGCACCATGGTTTTGTTTTTAATTTCCCTTTGTACTCTAGAAAAAATTTATCTTAATTTATTTTTATGTAATCTAAATCTAATCGACATACCTCTACCTCTTACCCAATCATTCAACATTATTTTATACAATTGACTAAAGTCATTAAAAAAAGATATTTATAAAGATAGAGATAGATCCATGCATAGAAAAGAGAAAGTGGATACAATAATTTTATTATAATTTCAAGACAACTTTCCTCATGTCTGTACTGATTAGTGAGACACAAGGAGGAGAAAACGAAAGGACCAATTTTGTGTTTTTTTAGTAATACGTATACACAAAGGAGAAAAAAATTGGGTACATTGGATATGGGACAAAGAAGAAGGATGGGTCACTCGGCATCTCTCTCTCTCTTTAAATGTACCAAAAATAGGGAATACATGACTATTACTTTTTATATCACGTATTCTCCCTACTTATATATACAGGAGAAAGTACTGATACTCATGCCTTATAATAGACAAAAAAGAGTAGAGTGGAATAGAGAGATGGAGGATTTTTCTTTCTTTTCTCTGTCTGACTCTGTCGGTCTGGATCTTGCCAGTTGGAAGATGGAGAGAGAGAGAGAATCAATACT
The DNA here is from genome assembly GCA_034700945.1 of Arrhopalites spinosus. Taxonomy (NCBI): domain Eukaryota; kingdom Metazoa; phylum Arthropoda; class Collembola; order Symphypleona; family Arrhopalitidae; genus Arrhopalites; species Arrhopalites spinosus. The sequence continues at coordinate 19,310 of JAQIVZ010000052.1, forward strand.
TTCTTTCACAATAGTCTCAAAAGTCCAGTCATCCATTCCTATCTTTAGACGAGAGGAGAGGCAGAAAAAAACGAGGTCTCCTTTCTCCTACAAGTTAGCCCTCTACCTTTTTTTTCTCTCCTTTCCATGCCCTTTCACTCTTTCCTGTCCAACCCCACAAGACGAAGACCAGGAGAAGAAAAAAAAAGAGAGAGAGCAATTCTACTTAATCTACCACCATTCCACTTCCCCCCTTTCCATTTCTCAAGGTACTCCATATATCTTTAACCATGAATGAGAACCCTCACGTGTTCACTCAGCCACATGTACAACAATTTAATATAGAAATAACCCCACCACTTTCTCCACTCTCCATTTTCACTTGTCCTTTCTCTATTCACGTACATACTTTCCTTGTAGTTTAGATTGAGACTTTTTTTTTAAAATTTTAGACTACTTTCTTTGAGTACTTGGTGGAGACATTGAATTCTTCACTGTACTCTTGTATGTACACCCCTTTCTATTTCTATAGGCTAATCTAGCTCTCCTATACACATGTACAGCAGCCATACGCATACCGTAGTTTAAATATTATTCCATAAGTTACAATAAAATTGTGGCATTATGTATGCCTATACATGTATATACATAGAGACAATTTACACAAAAATGTCGAATAAATCTACACACACAAGAGATACTAAGTACAGACATACATGTACATATATATATTATTTTTTACCATGCTAATGCTAAGGTAAGGGGGATTTACAACTGACTTTTTTGAGTATCTTCCTTTTCCCTCAGAACGTGCACTCAACTTTAACAATCCCTGAGAGTCCTAATATGCTGCGGTGTGTTTTTTGTGCTTACTTCACCGCAAAAAGAAACGGTCTATACATTTTTTTGCCTCTCTTAAAAAAACGGAAAGAAATGAGTTGTACAAAATTTTCTATTTTTTGACTAAAATGAATACTATACAGTTAAACTCATCTTTTTCTATTTAGTTTTTAAAAAAATTAAATTTTTTTGACTAATACAAATACCATTTAACATATATCTAGAAATAGTCACAACTAGAGATAGAGGAAACAAAAATGTTCATTTTGGTGGTTACTGGCAACTTGTCTATTCACAATATAAAATAGATGTTTAAAGTACCTAAAATTTTGTTAACTTTTATTTAAACCTAGACTATAATCTATATACTATACAGATACACTTTTTATATATTATTTGTTCAATATTTGATATTCCATACATTTAAATTTAAATTAAGCAAGAGAGAGAGAGAGAGGGGGGATATTTGTATGGGTACAATGGTAATGAAAGAGAAGGATATTTTGATGTCTATTTCCTCTTCCTTTCATCTCTACATTAATTTTAAATGACAAAGACATGGAGAAAAGTTTTGACCTTGTTCTCCTTTTTCTTTTCTCTCCATGTGGAATTGGAATGGAATGTATAGAGCATGGAGCAAGATGAATGGCCAAAAAAAAATCAGCTACACATCAATTTACATAATGCTTTCACTACCCCTATATATACTTTCCCCCCGCTCTCTCTCTCTCTCTCTCTTTGCTAAATTCTAAACTCTGTCCATTAAACGTTGGGTGAGCCGGAATGGAAATTGCGTGAGCCGGGTCTCTGGGTTCCCGGGTAATCTAATACATTTGTAGCATGAATGCACAGACAAGGAAGGGTGGACAAAGGACAATAGAGAGTAGAATAGATAGAATGAATTATGGGAAATCAATTAAGTTGTTTTCCACATCATAATAAAGACCAAGAATCAACTCCGTGTCCCGTTCCACATGTCGTTGAGCGTCACACGGCTTCCCCATTAAAACTATTTTCTAGTCTAATTTTCTATCAACAAGTTAGTACTATTTTTTTACAAAATATTTAATGAAATATTTTTATTTATGTACTATCCCATGCTTAGTAAAATCTAGACATTTAATAAGTTTATTAAAACTATCTACTTTTTTATCACAATCATCATAGAGCATCCTATAGAATAATATAGACTATGTGTATTGTTACCTATTATTTTTTTATATAGAAAAAAAACTTTTATACAAAAATTCCTTCATCAAAAATAAACATGTGCACCTGCTCAACATTCGTGATCTTCCTCTTCTTTTTCTAGACAGAAATAAAATGAAGAAGAAGACACACGTGTTTCATTTTCTTGCACACACACACAACAACAAATGGAGGAAGTGGTCTGAGTTTTTTTTGGGAGAGCGTAAGATGGATTAGATTGATAGTAGAATAGAGAAAGTACCCCCCCCCCCCCAAAAAAAGAAGACCAAAATGAAAAGTCTAAGTTTTTTTCTTCTTTTGGCTTTTGACGCCACATTAGACTCGACACGCAAATAATGTTGCTGGAAACTCTCTTGCGTCTCTTTCTAAAACACACATTCGCCATACTTTAATTTCATTCAGACCCACACCAAAAAAAAAAAGAATTCTGTGAGTGTCTTACGCAATGCTAAAGGAAAGAGAGAGTAACTTTCTCTTTTTTGGTAGTGTCTTTGAACCATGAACAATCTTTCGCTTATTTTTTCAGTCTCCTCCTTCTCTTGTGTAATAAAGAGAGGATATCATATTTATCTTTGACTGGGTGGATGACTGTTGTTGGCTTATGCCACACACACACAAAAACATGATCAAGATTTGGTTTCATGGTCCGGAAAAAGTTTTCTTTTTTGTCTGTTATTGATTCTTCCTCTTTTTTTTGTTTTTTCTTCTTCTTCTTCTTGTTCTCTCTTGATTACAATAAGAAGAAGATATATCATGTGTAGGTCTCACTTTCTCTTTTTTTGTGTGCAAAATTCAGGGCTTCATCTTCTCTCTCTCTCTCTCTCTTTCTTCTTTTTTGGGTTGAAATTGAATCCATCAAATTTATCATATAAAACTTTTTTTTTCTCTGAAAAATTCTTTCTTTTGACATGTGACAGGTGTTCCATGTCTTTCATCATTGTCTCTCTCTCTCTCTTGTTGTTGTGGCTGTGTCATATAATATTTGGCTTTAAAATTCAAAGTATTTTCTCTATTTTTAATATATTATACTGAAGTCAGTGGAGAAAGCACATGTTCTACATGGAAAAATCCCATTCTATGGGTTGGTTGGGTGAAAGTAAGGCAAAGGAATTGGAGAGAGAAAGGATAAGAAATGAAAAAATTGTATGGGGGATGGAGGAGGAGAAAGTCAACAAAAGAAATTTAACATGCACAAATGCATTCTCTTCCAGTACAAAAAAAAAATGTGCCAAATCTTTTTTTAGAATTTAATGTCTCCCTTTCTCTTTTCAAATGATGACTGTACACTGTACAAGTGGAGAGAATTTTTAGTCAAAAAATCTAGAACATGCAAGAATAAAAATACAAAGTTTATAAAAAAAAACATGGACACTTTTTTTAAAAAAGGAAAGTAAACTCATTTAATTCTATTGAGAATGATGAGTAAGGAATAACAAGAAGAAAAGATGGCGACTAAAGAGAAGAAACTAAAAAGTTTTTAAAAATATTATAAATGGAAACAAGTATCCCATAGAAAAAAAATTGAATTAGAATGGAGAAGAGAGAGAGTGGATACATTTTTTGAATGGGGAGAAAGAAAGAGAAAGGGGAAGAAAGGAGGGGGGGGGGCACTTTAAAAATAAAAGATTTTTTCTTCCATTCTTTTATACACAGAACCGTTTTTGTGCTGGAGAAGAAGGAGAAGGAGCTGAAAAGTTTGATAATGTTTTGAGAGAGAGACGGCTTTTGTGTGTGATTATTCTATAGTGAGGGAGTGTTTGAATTGATCAGAGTGATGTTCGACAAAGTAAGTAAAATAATAGCTTTGAGACTTGACGAAGAAAGAAGGAGGGGGGGGGGCAAAGAAGAAAAGTCATGGAATGTATGTAGATAGAATGTAGGTGATATGTGTCTCTACATCTCCTCTTTCTCTTTTTCCGCATCCCATTGTACTTTCTCTCTCTCTCTCTGTGGATGTGAAGCATAACAAGAGTAATCTTTGTTTTCCCTTTTGTAAAGTGCTGGCATGCCTTGAATTCTCTCTCTCTTTTTTCTTGTTTGGATAAAATCCATGAGGTCAGACGGAAGAGGAGACAAGAGGAAGATTGAAGATGGTGAAAATTCCCATACACCTTGTGCACGTCCCGAGTGAAACAGGTGCATGGAAATTTCAATATTCGATCTGTATTCACAACCTGTCTTCCATCCCCCTAGCTCCTGTGTGAATTTTACCTTCTTATTCTCTTCGAGATCATCTTCTCCAACACAAAATCTACCAACCAAGTGTCATGACGTCAAGAGAGAGAGAAAGTGCTCATGGACTATTTTACTTGGATTTCAATAACCTCCATCTACTCTTTCTTCTCAATAAGACTTTCTTTTACGTTGTACTTTCAACAGTTTTGCAAGGTCATTTCTGTCTACATGAGAAAAAAATGATTTTAAATCCCCATTTTTATTTTGTCTTCCATCTTTGAATTTTTTTTTGGTTAAATTTGAAAAAAATGGTGAGAGTAAAAGAAATTTAAATTAATCTTCATTAAATTTTAGATGACTAACGCATAAAATAAATATGGATGACAAGCCTGCTGTTACATTACAATTTTTTTGACATTTTTTGTGCTTACCTACGTTGTTGTGCAACATATGCAATTTTTTTTATGTGCCGACAAGAACAAATCTGACATATTACTTTCGTTGCCTTTTTACAGGGTGAAAGCACAAAATTCCTTTTTTTCTAGTTGTCACCATTCAACAGTTTTTTTTCTCTCGTATAACATGAAGAAATGTCAATGACATGACACAAAAAATTTCTAAAGCCTTTTTTTCCACGCTTCACTTATTTTTTTCCAAGTACATTCAACGTTCAGTGTTAGTACTCTCTCTCTCAAAAAAACCTTTCTTTTTTAGACAGGGCCACTTGTACGTCTCTATTTAACTTTGTTTTCTTGAGAACTTCTTTTTGACTTTCTCTCTCATTATATTTTTTCAGGAAAATGAATGAATGGAAGGGAGTCAAGTTTGAAGAAAATAGTGAGAGTACTTATGATACAAATGAAATTAATTGATTTAAAAAGTTTCCTTAATTTAATTGTGAACCAAACAATCCCTTTCATTTGACTTTCCTCATGCTGGGCTCTAGCACAAGAAAAGTCACAATTTGTAGTTTTAGTTTGGTCACCAATTTAAATTTTAATTAATTACTCTCTCTAATAATACTTAACTCTATCTAATTATTTTCATTCACATTTTTTTTAATCATAGACAACTACACACACACAAATTGACTTTCACATTGACTGCACCATTCGATTCCGCTTGAGACTCTCAATAAAAAAAAAAGAGAAAAACCACAGAGACTAAAAATATTGTAGGCTTTTCAAACACAAAACTAGAAATAATTTGTATTCATTTTTAGTACCACAAATACAAAACATCACACCTTCCACTCTGTCCAATGATCATTCTTCCATGAAGACAATATTTTTTGGGAGAAAGTTGTAGATATACAGCTCTACATTATTTATTATTCTATCGGGAATTTTATTTTTTTCCCCTACAAAACAATTTTGACTGTGTTTTCAGGGTGTGGAGGCCAAGTGTGTATTTTTTTGTAGGGAGAGAGGGAGGGGGAGATGATCAATGTGTAAAATTAGGAAGACGGAGAAATGGACACAAAATAAATATTCCAACCCCCAGTGTGTGACAAGAGATCCATAAACAAGATATTACTTTTTTTCCCTTACTTTCTCCACATCCCTCCTGGCCATGGAGAGTATTTTGGAACATGAAAAAAGGGGAAAAAACATAACAAAGAATAATGCAACACGTCTCTTCTATCTTAATGATACAAAGGAAGAGAAAAAAAAACCCCAAGAAAATGAAGGATGGTGAGACTCTCATGTGGAATACGAAAATAAGAAAGGGATCCAAATTTAACCACAAGAAATGAGTCGACGAGGAAACTCTATTCCATTTTTTTTGATGAATCACTCAAAAAAATGACTTGAGGCTTCCAAACTCCAAAGCCTTTGTGTTTGTTTTTATTTTTTTTAAAAAAAGAAAATAATATCGTTGAATAGGGGGGTTAGATTCAATGATTTTTTTGATGCGCGAGATTTTCACTAACCAAAAAAACCTTCCATTTTTTTCTTGATAGACTCTTACAACTCAAATTAAGACAAAAAAACAATACTTCGTATCTACAGCCAATTTTGGCCTATTATTAATACAGTCACTCTTTTTAGTAAAGAGAGAGAGAGGAGAAAGCCAACCTTCAATTTCTTTTGTGAGGAAGACAGAGCAAAAGCAAGATGAAAAATGAGAAATGTTTTTTTTTGATGAGGAAAAATAAGACGAGTGATTGTTTCTTTATTAGTCAAGAAAAAAAGCCTAGAGACTTTTTTGTGGAGAGCTCTTGTTTCATTTTTTTCTGTTATTTTATGTGGAGTTTGTGGTTGGGGTTTGATTAGAGAAGCTTTTTCTTTAAAACAAAAGGTACACGTTCAACATTGGGGAAAGTGGATTTTTTTTACTTGAGGCTTTCACTACATTATAGGCAAGAAAAAAAGGAGAAAGCTAAATTCTCAGGATGAAACTTTCTCTTTTTTTTGTAGAGTCTCTAAATTTTCAAGTATGACAACTTTGTCAATAATTTACAATTGCATAGAACACAAAATTCTTGTGCGGGGTTGAATTCTGGCTTGAATTTTTTGAAATTATAACATCTTTACTAGAAACTTGTCGTCTATGATAAGATTTATGTGTCTATATATTATTATGTATGGCATATCTACAGCCCTTGAAAAGAATAATGACTTTGTACAGGAGAGAAAAAGAAAGTTCCCTAGTGACTTGTGTATTATGCATATAAGAGACAAGAGAAAAGTGGGGGAATTTTCTTGAATGTGTGTTTTCATATTTTTCGTGTGTGATTATAAAAATTGTGAATAAGTTATAAGTTTTTTTATATAAAATAAAAAATTGCTCTTTCAAAAAAAAACAATTCTTTTTTCAATCTCAATTATGTACTAACAAAGTTGTTGTTGTTTTTGGTCTAGTCTCAAAAGTGACAGAACAAGTTATACAAAAATAAATGCATTTAAATTTCTACAATTTTTTTGTTTCTTTTCTTCATGTTCAGGAGAAAAAGGCATTCAATTTACATTGAAAGAAGGGTTAAAAATTTTAAATGGAATTTTACAGAAAAAGGAGGGAGACTTTGAATTTTCAAAAGAGAAAATGTCAATTAATTATATTTTTTAAATAAAAGGTTACTCTTAAAGTAATCATTTCTCGGTTAATTGGTATGATTGAATTTAAAGAGGGAGTGAAAGTCTCCTGATTTTCTCATGATTTACATGGCATGGTGAGAGAGAAAGGAGGAAAGTTTATTGTAATAAATCTGTGTCCATCTCACTCACTTTCACCACTCGACTTTGTAAATAAATAAAGTATGGAGGAATGCCCATAAGTAGAGAGAGACAATTCTCTCGAGAGTTTTGTCAAACATGCTTTCCCCTTACACTTTCACTCCCTCTAAAAACCCTTTCTTACAACCCGCCCTCAAGTTTCCACTCTACACTCTACAACAATTCATTGGAGGCTTTCTCTCTCTCTGTGGCATTATTGAGAAACACTAAAGTTTCATCAACTTTCTCCACTCAAATAAAAGGGCGTCTTGTGTGTCTTCAGAAAGAGTAACTTTCTCTACTAAATTCTCATACAGATAATTAACATTGTTCAAAGGAATTGTGGAGGACGACGAGAATGAAGGGGGTGGGTGTACACCACAATAATAATAATTTGTTCTAAAATCAATCCAATTATTTCCAAGAAGCTCAAAGTTAAGACAAAACAAAAATTTTCTCTCTCATTTTCTGGTCAGTTTCACGTGGGACGTACAAAAAAGACTTAAATTAGGTCAAAAGGATCAAATTTGTCAAAGGTTTAGTGGCCAGTAAAATAATTCAACTGTTGAAACCCCTCAAGTCTAAAAGCCAGAAATGGGGGCGTAAAAAATTATTTTCATCAAAATTGAATAATTTTTATTTATTCCCTTCATTTTTTTGAACCATGCCACCCAAACAATAGAAAATGTCCACGCTAATTTGCCTATAGCTCGTATATGGTATAGATTTGATTATAATAAAAGTGAATAAAATAAATTTAACATTTTATTAGTTGAAGGAGAAAGTAGGTCGACAAAAATTCATTTGACTCATGTTATCAATTAAATGTTCCTTTTTTTGTTATACAAATGGACTTTTTTTTTAAATTTTATGAAATGACAAAAAGCATAAAAAATAAAATGCATGCCATTCTCTTCTTCCTCTCTATCACACACAAAAGAAAATTTTCTCATTCTTTTTATGTTACAATTTCAACAAAGGTATTTTCTTTATTTGAGAGAGAAAGGAAAAGATTTTTTTTAATACAATTGCATAGTACAGTCTACGTAAAATATGTATGGCCACGTTAGTTTAGAATGAAAAGGGGAAAAAAAGAATTTTTGTAGAGTTTGAATATAAGAAAATTACGTAAAAATCCAAAATTCCACTGTCGACGACAACCAAAGAAGGACAAGTTGTATGAGAATGGGCCGCTACAGAAAAAGGGAAGGAAGTCATACTCGTTTTTTGGATGAATGAAGAAGAAATTCCATTTTCATCTCCTCCCATGGCTTCCCACATCCTCAACTTGACTCTCTGTCTGTCTTTATCCTTGGAAAATCTATAGAAATTTTTGTCTCCCTCCTACAAATCAGTCATGTGACACAATGCTTTCTCCACGTCGCAAAATTCTTAGTAAAATCCATTCATCAAATTTTCTACATTTACTTGAAATTTCCCTGCATAATTTGTTTGTATTAAAAATAGAAAGTTAATTGGGATTTAATTGAGATTAGAATTCAAAAGAGTAGGAGGAGGAGAGATACTTTAATAAATATGGCGTTTGGCATTGATTTTGAATGAATGTAATGGGGAATGACCTATCGACTGAAAACAAGATGGAGGTGATGGAGGGTACTATAGTGAAAGTTTTAACATTAATTTTGATTCTAATGTTCCTTTACAACTGTCCAAAATGTTCACGAAACAATGGAGCCTCCTCTCAACTTTCTGTGAACGAGAGAGAGAGACTAAGGAGGCCAGTCGTAAAAATGTGGGGGGGGGGGCTGAAAAGAGGAAGATTTAAGGAGGGGGGGGGGGTAGTGAAGAGATGTACTCAAACTGAAAGTCGTTAGCACTTCTTTTTCCCCTTTATCTCTTGTTATCTCCCACGTACATGTATAGAGGATATTGACATTGAGTGGGGGGTAGTGGTGATTCTTGGATTCAGTTTCAAGGCTATAACTTGTCCATTGGGACAGATGGTGACGGATGAAGAGAGAAAGCTGTCTTATTTATGACTCTGTCCCTCATCGCACATTTCACCTAATAACAATGAATGGTGAAGGTGCTTAAGGAGGGGGAGGAGGGGGAGTTTATGAAGAAAAGAAAGGAGAAAGGAGACAAAATGAGGAAATACTTGAGCCCCTCTCTATCTCCCATGAACTTTCAAGTGACGTGCGTCTGGCTAGGAGGAGGAGGGAGAGATACACTTTTATAGGATGGAATAAAAGCAAAGAAATTCCAAGCTTTTTTTTTACTCACAAATGAGGATCTTGGGTGACTGACAAAGTAACGAACTCTGAAATTGAGTCTGTATCTGTACTCTATAAACTACAGACATACCTTGGCCTATTGCCTTCCCACGAGTTTTCTTTGAATTTCGGAGAGAGAGAAAGGGGGAGAGAAAAGAATTGGGCATTACCCGCTTTCTCTTTGTTTACCTTGACTATTCAAAAATGCCAGGAAAGAAGAAGACTTATGTAGTGTATTCTGTCTTTATCTAGTCTGGTTCAAGATTTATGAATCCTTGAATTCCCATTTTTTTACTGTAAAAATAGAGCTTTTGCTAGTCAAAATGTAAAACCCACGTGTGGTTGAATTTAGAATCATTTATTTGTGGAGAATTGAGTGAGATGGTAATTATACTTTTTTGGAATAAAATATTTTGGTTCTGATGAATATTTTTTTTATTCTTTTTTCTCTAGAGGAGCCCACGCATTCTTGAAACGTACGTACTTTTGTGTTTATCTCACGTCACAATTTTAACAAGTAATTTTCATAGGTTGGCTAGTGAATAAATGATGACCCTGTCCCAACCATTCTTTCTTTGTATTTTTTTTTTGAAAAAAAGAGGGGAAAAAAGGGACTTTCTCTTTACGTCATGGGATTCGTAGTGTAATTATGTGAGGGATGAATGAAAGTTCTATCATTGGAAAATCCTTTTCTTTTGTTTCTCTTCTTGGAACAATAAACAGACTCGCTCAGTTTTTTTGCTAAATACATTTTTACTCTCCCTGCAAAAAAAATAGTTGACTATTCAAACGTAAGCTGATGACACAGACAGAGACAGGGTTCAAGTTTTTTCATGTGAATGAATAAAATGGATAATGACATGTCTCTATGAAAAAAAAAGAAAGTAATAGAAAGTTTATGAACATTACATTCCACTCAACTACACTCCATGTACACTATCCCCTTTCTATCTGTCTTTCTTCTGCATGTCTATAATCTTTTAAGATTCTCCTGACTCAACTTTCTCTTTCTCTCTCTCTCTCTCTGTCCTATTCACTTTCATTGACAATCTAGAGGACGAGGGGATGGCTCAATTCAACAAGTAGATGATGTGCAGTCGATGGAACAGCGCTCACATTTCTTAATCTTTTCCCTTCTTTCTCTACCCCCCTTGGATATTTTTATGTTTATTTTTTTTTCAAATAAAAATCCATTGCAATGAAACTTAAGCTGTTGAGAATAAAATTGTGAATTTGAAAGAGAAAATTATTGTGCTCAATTCTCAAAATAGATCAAAATTCATTTGACAACATTGTACCATATATAAAATACAATGTAGATTGGGTTCAAGTGAAAGTGAATTTATGTGGGAGTTCCATCTCAATATAAAAATGATTTTTGCTTGTTATTAAATATCAAAATTTTATTAAATATTTTTTCGGAGAATTTCTCTCAATGAAAAATAAAATGGAGAGTTTAAATAAAATATTGTTCATTTGGTTGTGGTGGAAAGTCAATGATAAAAGAGTCATGCTTTCTCTTTCTCTCTCAATGGAGGATATGAAAAAAGACGTAAATGAGAGAACAAAAGTAGTGGAAAAGGAACAAAGAGTTTCGTGTCAACTCGTTCATTTAATTCTCAATGTTTTATCAAGACTGATAATGATAAATTTAATGGCAAAGAGAGAGAGAGAGAGGATGCGTAGGCGCTCTCTTGAACGTCAATGAACAAAAGAGTAAGAGATTTTGTATTGTTCATGACTTTCTCTTAAGCCAAATATCTAGCTCACCCTTACCTGTGTTCCAGTTTCCACGTTACAATGTGGCACTCTCCCCCTCTTTACTGCTACGCACTTTGTCAATAGAGAGAGAGAGAAAGTTTGAGGTAAAATTGATTTAATTTAATTCAAGTCCTCCGTCTAAATTCAACAGAGAGTCCTTTTCTGTGGCTTCCATCCCATTTAAAGGCCCATTAAAGAGCCATTGAAAAAGGTGTGCGTAGAAAGGTTTCTTTGGGTCCATTCTTTTCATGAGATTTGGGATTGGAGAAAGACCTCGAGTTTGATAGTTTGAAGATTACTTGACGTGTACTGATATAAAGTGGGAAGGTGAATGAATTAAACTTGGCAAAGCTTCCCTCCCACGAGTTTGTCCTTCAGTGGAGGGGGAGGGGGCTGTTTATGGAGTTTACTTAGCCTATGTGAATATTTGAATGGACGATTGTACACACACTGTGGTCGGGATTTTCAAGTGATCAACCATGACAAAATTATTAGAGAATAGAATCAATCGCTAAATAAATTACAAAGTCACCTGGAGCCATGTACAGAACAACTCAATTGAAATCCCTCAATCATTTCACTTTCCCTTCCCCTTCTCCTGAGAAAGAGACTTGTCCAATTGCAAGGTCGGTCTCCTCTCTCTCCTCTTCCTCTCTTTGTGGTTTTTAAGAGAGAGAAACGTTCAAGCAAACTAAGTCCATTAGATGAGGAGAAAAGCAAATCTTCAATTAAAACAGGCTTTTAGGTGGAAGAATACGCTCCAACATTTCTTCCCCCCCCCCTCACTTTCTCCCTTGGAAGGGCTAAAGAAGGACTGGGCCATGTTAGTCTTTTCTATGTCTCTCAAGAGACTAGACAAATGAATTCTGAGAAATCAGGAGGAGAAAGCGATCAATAGCTTTTGAAGTTGTGAAGCCAGCATAAGCTTTCTTTACTACTCTCTCTTACTTTCTTCTTCTTTTACCTCCTCAAAGTCTCTCTCTCTCTCTCGCGACATTCATCAAATTCCCATACCTCCCAAATCCATACAATTTTTTTCCCAATGCATTGTCCCACGACTAAGAAATGGAGTCTCCACAATTCTCTCTATGAATTGTGATTCATCCAAGATATTGAAACGATAGCTTACTTTTTTTTATCATAAACTTGTTCTTAGAAACTCTATTCTCACATGAAAAAAAAATAAAATCTAGATATTCTTTCTACTGAGAATAAACTAAATAAAAAAAATTGTTTTGCATTTCATAAATTCAACATTTTCCTTCTTTATAAAACTTTGTTAGTTTAACCTTGAATAATTTATTTTTGAGAAAAAATTTAAATAAACTGAATTGGAGTCTGTGACACAGTTAAATTTCTGTACAAAATAAGTAGCATTTTTGTATTTATATAGAAAATGGTAGAAAAATGACGTCAAAGAGAAAGTACAAAAATGTAGGATTTTGACATAGTGAAAGGACATGGTCTGCTTATAAAGAGAAAGGGATGACAAAGAGATCAAGACGATGGTTCGCGTCAAAGGAAAAAAAAAGTCGTGGGGATCTGTGAAGAAGAAGAAGAAACCGGAAATGGTGAGAGAGGATGGAAGACAAAAGAGGGGATAATGGAGAACAGCTGAGGCGGCTCAACTCAACTGACTACCCCAGTCAACTGAGAGAGAGACAGAGCCAATGGAATGGGAGAAAGTGGGAGATGGTCTATGATATATTTTGTGACTTGGAAATGAAATGAAAAGAGAATTCTTTCACTTAACTTGACTCAGGGGTTGGTAAATACAAAAGACGGGGAAAATCAATTTAGTTCAACTTTCTTCTTAGAGGACTCACTGTCCTCCAAGACTTTCTCTCTCGCTATCTTTAACTATCCCCTCAGTAAAATATCATTATCCTCTCTCTCTCTCTTTAACCTACATTTCATCAAATTGACACACTATACTTTACCCCTTATACCCCTCACCCCTCCTCACACATGGACACACACACTCACAACTTTCTCTCTTGAACTCAACTCTCAACTCTTCATCTTCTTCATCTTTCATCTCATACCGGAAGCCAGACTACATACTCTGAATCTTCCTATGGAGTCTCTTCGTCTCTCCTTGTGGCTTGAGTTATTTTTCACGAAAAAAAGAAGAAATGTTTTTCATTTTCTATGACTCACAAATTTTAAAATTATTTCCTGGAATTGAAATTTTTGGATGAGGAGTTTATTTTATTCGTCAAAGTTCAAATTTGGATTTTGAAGAAAATTAAATGGAATTTCTACTGGATGATGGATTCATGTAGACAGTCTGAGGAAATATTATGTGAGAGGGGGGAATGGGATGAGGAGAGGGGAGCTATAATGACGTTGAAGGAGAAGAAGGGGAAGATCAATAGATCTTCTTAATTCCTTCCGTCATACCGTTGCTTGCTTGGCTTTGAATGCCGTCATTAAGCCTCTACCTCCCTAACTCGTTGTGAATCTTCTCAATTTGAGCTTTTATTCTCGATTTTCTGGAGCGTCCGCCTGGGAACTGTGGACGTGTGCAAGTTGATCATCTAGCATAGATGAGTAATGGCAAAGAGCTAACTTTGAACATTTACACTCATCCTTTACCATTTCTCTTCCGCTTCACTTTCTCTCTTTCTTCCATTCATGAACAACTCAACTACGCCATCCTCCCCCATTACCTATCCCCCCTCCCTCCCTCTTCTTCTTTCTCTGTGACCATTTACCTCTGGACTCATTTAACTTTTCTTCCATCCTTCCCTCCCTGTAGATCCCATCTTTCGTCATATCTCTTACTTTTTTGGGGGAATGAGGCCTAGCCAAGGATACCAACGAACACGTTTCAATTTTGATATAAAGACCAATCCCCCCCAGAAAAGAAAGTTCATCTACAATGGAATTTCTCTTTTGTGAAGGGAAGAGGCTAAGATCACTAAAATCTACTAAGCATTCTCTCTCTCTCTCTACTTTCTCTCTCACGGGGGTGAGTAAAAGTCAATGAAAAATTCATAAAGTTGACGAAATCTCATTCTTTCATTTTTTTAATGTACACTTTTAAATTCGAAATTCTACTTTATCTGTATGTACCTTAGTCTATATACATTTTATTTTAAATCTTTCTTAATTTAATTAAATGTATTATACTAATTACGAATATGTATGTATACTATATGACCATTATATTATTAAAATAAGTCAAGACATTCTCTAAAAACTTTTTTTTTGGAAAGGGAGCCTAACTATTTGGAGAAAAGAAAGGCTAATAAAAGACTTAATACTTTCTCTAATTAAAATATACAAAGCTTTCTTTTTTAGTAATGTCACCTTTATACATTTAAAATTGGTGCTACTGTACTTCATACTTTCTTTGACAATCCCATGACTAAAAAGACTAATTAAGAGACTATAGAATTTGTATATATGCAAAAGTACAAGAGAAAATCTCTGATGAAGAAAGCATATATTTGTACCAGAAAAGTGCTTCATTTTTGTGTGTGTGTGTGAGTGTGTAGAAAGTGAAAGCTTTATTTTTTTAAGCTGTCCCTTTTTTGTAGATCATCATCATTTTTTTTGGCTCAGCCAACTATAGATTTAATCCCTTTAGTTTATTATATAAAATAATACTCTTTTTTTATTAATTCCTTGTATCTATAAACTTTCTCTCTATATATGTACACTATATCAATATATATGTACAGTACCTTACTTTCATCAGTTAGAATTTGCAGTCATACAAATGGGGAAATTAGAAAATAATAAAAAAAAAATGGAATTTTTGGCACATTTCTTGTTACAGTGGGGGCAGATGATGAAATGGATATGGAAAAAAATAATATTTGATTCGGCAAGGATAAAGAAGGAGAAAGTAGAGGGATGGACTAAGTGAGACGTCAAGAGATGAGATAGATTACTCATCCCTCATTTGTCTTCATTTGAGATGAAAAACGTCAAAAGAGACTAAGAGTAGAGTTGCAAGAGAAAATTTAATGGTTTATCTATAGAATGGATTGGCTTTCATATCAACTTGACTTACATTCAAACTGACAATCTTTTTAAAAAGAGACAGAGAGAGAAGAAAAGCAAGTTAAAATGAAGAAGAAAAAAAAATCAATTTTTATCTTGAGGCTACTTTCTCTTTTCTATATACATTTTTCATATGGCAGGGAGAAAGTCTCCAAAGATAATTTTAAAGTTATTCACTAATCCTAAGCATCATTCCTATAATCATTTTTCTTTTTTTTCCCATGGTAAGCTTAAGAGACTTAGTAGTATTAAAAGTTGATGATTTAGAGAAAAACAATTTAATGCTTTCTCTCTTCCAACTTCTGAGCTGATTATGAGACTCATGAAAGTTAAAAATTTATTTTTTGTGGAGAGGTTCAACTACAAAAAAAATTTATCTAAAGAAGACTCGACTCATCCCTCGTTGGTGCATTTCCATGCAAGGAAAAAAAGTGGGGGGAGGGAGAAAGGAATTTTGAATTTATTTGGAATTTGAAAGCTAACACTGGAGTACACAACAGAGTACACAACATGGTAATATAATATTATTTATCCAAAATTTATCCAAAAACATGGATCCAGATGAATAGTTTAACTTTTTTTTCTCCAGCCATGAGAAAAACAGTTTGATGATGTTCAAAATATTGAATTTCTCATTAAAATCCCAAAGTCCAAAGGCCCCCATCATCCTCCCCTCTACTTTCTCTTGGAGTTATAAAGGGGGGGAGAGGAAGGTTGGGAGAAATGAAATGTGGAAATATTTAAAAGGGGGTGGGGGCCGAAAAAAAAGATAAGCTTTAGGTTAACTTATGAGAATGAAAAGTATGGAGAATATTGTCATGGCTTATCATGATTCCACAAGAAATTATAAGAGGGGAAGAGGGGGAGGGGGAGAAAGGTAGAGAAAGTTTGGAGGTTGTGAGAGAGATAAGTTGGGTGTAGATGCTCACTTTTGTCGTTAAAAAGGAGACCAAAGTCAAGGATTACATGTCAAGTACTAACAATTTGGCCTGCTGAGACTTGGAATTATGCCAAGATAAATGTGATGCACGCATGCAATGGAAAACCCGGGTAACATAATGGACATTTGTAGTATATTTAAAAGTATATGGAATATAGTCTGTGAAGAAAGAGGGGGGGGGGGGGGAGAAAGGTAGTGAGAAAAAGAAGATGCTTTGGAAGGTCCATCCTTTAACTGTGTTGAATAGACGAGGGACTGGAAAAGTTGAAACTTTCCCCATCAGCTCATCTAAGATACCAAGAGAGGGGGAAAAGTCCCTGACTTTCACTACTTCTCTGCATGAGATGGCCATGGGATGTAGGTACCATGATGCACAAAAGGACTTTGAAAATTTCCAAAGAGTTGAAACTATTCATGCTTTAATAGCTTCAAATGACTTTCCTTCATTCCTCCGCCCTATTTTCCCTGCCACGTGTCCTCTCAAGGGGGGACTCTTTCATTTCAATATTTATTTAAAGGGCCCACCATGATGGAAGGGTGTGGGAGTAAAATGACATTAGAAAAAAGAGGGGGGACTTGAGTTAAGTGTGTATAATTCATGGTTAATTGTAATGTATCTCATGACTGAGTTCTTGAAAGCACACAAAGTTTTACACACGTAAATGTTTACAGTTAGTAGTTAATTAAGAGAGAATTAATTAGTAAGGTAAAATGCTTCCCTAGAGTTTCCTTTCATCCACCGCGTCATTGCACCTTACATAAGACTTGACTGTGTGTCATGTAGTCTTGTGTGATATGTATGTAGGGATGGTGGATACATGTCCAAGGATGAAAACCGATACTTCCCCTTTAGCCCATTTCACATACCAAAGCTTTCTCTCTCTCTTCTTCAATTAAAGACATGGAGAGAAAGAGAGCGGACTTGTATCTTAAGTCTAGCAAAAAATCTCTTCCCGTCTCTTTCTCCCCTATTGAATTACTCGGAGAAAGTCTTCAAAGAAGTTTCATTCTCCAGTTTTTAACTCTATTTACTTGAACTAAAACATTGCTCCCAATTCAATTCAACACACGAAATCAAATACTTTTTACTCTCACCATCTCCGCCCTCCTTTCTTTCCCTTTCTCTTTCCTTTTTTCTGGCTTTCTCCTTCGTTTTAATCCGCAACTCACGTTCTTTTTCCACAACACTAAAATCCCTTGAAATTCATTCCCGTTTTCTTTTTTTTAAATCTCAATACAAATTCGATGCGGATAAAATTCCTTGTTTTTAGTGTACAGATAAAATTTTATTTTGATGATGATGGCCATCATCAAGTACTTTCTCTTTTTCTATGGTTTTTTTCTTATGACAATTGTCAATTCACAAGTCATTTGACAATTATTTTATTTTTACAACTATTAACCTTTTTTTCTTACTTCCATTTAAATTCTTTTTTGTTTCAGTTGGTTAACTAAATGTAGACAAGGCAAAGTTAATTAATTTTTTTTTACAAATTGCCAAAATCATTGACATTAAGAGCATATGAGGACAGGCCATGGGAGTGGGTTAAATTATATGTTAAGAGAGTTGGTGTTTAGATATAGATGGAGATATGTAGTCAAATGAAATGTGAATGGTACATATGTATGTACCATGTATGTAGTTATTGTCAACTAGATTAAAATTAATTTGTACACTGTTTGGGTTCTCTGTGTGAATTGGGGAAAGTGAAGAGAGACTGAAAATGGGAAAATGTGGACTAAAGATAAGATGGAAGATTTTCTTCATCAAAATCGATTATTTTCAACGAGTCTTTTTCCCATGTTGGAGCAGCTGTTGCTACTTTTCCTGTTTGGATGTACGTAACCCCCCCGTTCATTCTTTTTTTGAACGGACTTGTAATGAGAAATGTTGCATAATTTATAGGAGAAAAGACTGTCTATGGAATGTGTGAGAGAAGAAAAATAAAAGAAAGTGTAATACGTGTTCCTCTCCGTGGATGTGTATGAAGGCTGGCAATACACAAGAGTTTTCTTTCTTTTTGGGTGGTCCAATGGTCTACAATGGCTTTCTCTTTATTCTCTCCAGAGCCGCTTTTTATTTTATTTTTTTGAATGATTGAGATGATCAACAAAGTCACCTCATCCTCATTCTCGTTGAGCCCATGACGGTGCCATTTGTCTCCAGCTATCGTCTGGTTCTCCACTGAAAATTAAAATTATTCATTATATTTTAGTTTTCTTTTCTACAATTATTTTTCAAATAATTTTTTAAAATTAGTAAAGAATTTTAATAAATAAATATTAGAATCAGAATAAATAAGTTAAGTTTTTAGTCTATTTAAAATTAGTTTTAGAAATGTAAGTAAGATATAAATTTTTATTAATTAAAAATAGTATTCAAGTTAAAATTAGTAAAAAGATAATAGTTAAAAAATATTTTATGAATTGATAAAATTTGTACAGATAAACATGGATAGCAGCACAAAGACGGAGCTTGGAGGGATTTGAAGAGTACACACACAAAAATATAAATAGACACGCGGACGTCACGAGATGTGTGACGTACAGATTAGAGAGTCAAATTTTCTTTTTGTAGATTTAGAGGTACACGAACAAATAATACACAGAAAGACATTTATTTTCAATCACATGAAAAATAAAAGACAGACAACATTGAGATTTATTTCTCATAGCTCACAACTACTCAAATTAATTTATATACCCCAAAAGCATCTTCATCCTTGACCTTTTTTTTAAAACTGAAATAATGTGACCTTTTGACTGTAAAAAATGGGGAAAGTTTTCTTAAATAATCAAGTCAGACAAAAAAATAGTGAGGGGTCCCAAGTACTTTGAATTTATAAAGTTTAAAAAATTAATGCTCACGTTTTTTTTTATCTTTTTCTTTTCTCTCATTTTTGAAAGGGACGGAAGTCAAGTGAGAGGAAAGAGGGAGAGCTACAAGTGGCCTTTATAAAAAGGGGAAAATTATCATCATGTTGCTTTTGCTTTCACTCTCTAACTTTCTCTCTCATTTTTTTGTAGTCTCCTGTCTTGTCTTAATGAAATAATGAGCCTTTTAAAATAGAGCACGAGTCCCAGTGTCACAGGAAAGAATTTTATATATAAAAAAAAATTTCTTGGATTTTCTACAAATTTGTTCTTTTTGCATTATGAAGTGGCAACCTCTCCGTGTTAAGTGAGTGTCAAGAAAGGACTATTTTTGGATACTTTGGCACACTGCCAACTTGAGGATTTTGCCCCCCACTTGAACACACAAAAGAAGGATCAAGTGAAAATATGCACACCCGTCTTGTTATGCCAAATTTTACACGTAAAAAATTATTTTATTAAAAAAATGGTAAACCATTTTGTAAAATTCATAAAAAGAAAGTGAGATTTCTTTTGATTTCATTAAATTGCATCTTTAAAACAATTTTGGCTGTACAATTTGTAGATTGGTAAATTCGACGCTTGTCTTTGGAATCCCCTTAAAAAAAGGAGAGAGATTTTTAGTGAAAGATTTCTCCTCTTGCCATGTACAGGAAGGAGACAGGAGGTGAAATAAATAAATTCACAGGTAGATACAGTCAAAGTTATTGCATACATTGGAGTGTGAAGAGAGAGAGAGAGAGAAAGTTGTTGGTAGAAAAAGAGGAGAAAGTGGAGTTTGGGACAGAATCGGGGGGAAAGCAACCTGTTTTCTCCCTGGGCTTAGTGGTTTACTCTGTCTGTTTTACTATTTCATGCTTTCTCTCTCTCTCGCTTGTTTCGTCTTGAAGCTGTGAGAGCTGGAGCTGACTTGTAAATAAACTGGCGCTCATACAAAATGGATGAGGAGATGAAGAGCGCCTTGTCGACATGGAAGCTTTTGGATCCTTTTCCTTGGCACAAAACCCATGGGATTAGACCCAGCATCACTTTTTCACTCTCTAACAACAATAAAGAGGACAGAGGAATGCATTGCATTATAGAGTTTCTTCCTCTTCCCCTTTCCTCCTCCTTGTTGTTCTTCTCCCCAACGTATTCTTGAGTGAAATTCTGACAATACTCCCAATTTTTCACTGTTTTACCTGCAACATTTCCTAATCTCTACCCTCTCCTATGACATCCTCCATGTACAAATGTCTCTCCCTCTCCCTCTCTCTGCTATGCTCTAGTTCATCCCAAAAGTTGACTGCATCGCACTAAATCTGAATTTAAATCAACCCCCTCCTCCTCTCTTTCCTTCACTTTCTTTCTTTCAAGAGAGAAAGTTTTCCCGTCCTTTGTCCCTCTGCATGTAAAAACATGATATTCACATTCCCATTTCCCATTTTGACTTGTTCTCTCTCTCTTGCCACAAGTTATTCAAATAAAATGTATGAGCTAAAGTTATTAAGAGGACTTTAGATTTTACATAAATTTTGAAGAGAGAAAAAATAGAGAGGAAAAGGTCAGAGGGAATTTAGTTCTCATTTTTATGTTAATTTGCCATCTGTGGCTTCCATAAAGTTTACACTAAATTAAAAAATATTATTTCAATTAATTTTTCTTATTACGACAGACAGAGAAAGTGAGAGAGACTTTTTGTTAGAAACGAGTCAAATTTATTTGTTTCTTGTCTTTTAGTTTTTTGTGTCATGCCTGCATGTCCAGGGAAAATAATTTTGACAATAAAATTATGAAGAAAGTACATGACAGTTTGGAAGAGAGAAGACAAAGAAAGCAAAGAGAAAAGTCGAGAAGAATTGAGAAAAGAGAGAAGAGACACATTCAAAAAAATATTTTAATTTTTCAGGCACTGTAACCATTCTTGGAGAGTTTTTTTTTAATTGAGAACATTTTACATTTTTTCACAATTTTGTTGAAATAGAGACGAGCAGATTTGAGAAGAAGAAAAGATTTTTTTCAAGAGTTAAAAGAAGTAGAAAAGTTGAAGAATTTGAGAGAAAATGAAATTTTTATGAGTTTTGACAATTAAAAGAAATTTTGAGAAAAAACATAAAAGGAAAAAAATAATTTTGTTTTATGTGAAGGCGAGAGAAAATGTTGAGGAAGGACAGTACCTGGTCTTTTTGTAATGGCAGGCCACATTGAATACAAATGGAAGCATCAAAAATACCTAGGCGAAAATTGCGAAAATTTTGATCCGTCAGCCGCTCCATAGTACGGAGTCATACTATTTTCATAAATTAATTTAATGGTCACACAACAAAAACAATTTTTTTTTCTTCTTTTTTGGGATTAAAAAACGCATGGAATTAAATGCCTAATTCTACCAATTAATTTTTAGACAAGCCTAATTTTATTCATATTTTTTTTCTCTCTAATTTTAATTCTAAATTACACACAAATATTTATATAAGGCTGTGGTTTAAGAGTGGCTCAAAAAACAATTTTGGCAGTCATGCATGAGCGTTCAGCAAAATTTTAAATGATAATTATTAGTATTTACAATTAATTTTAAATTCAAGTGCAAATCATAATTTTAGAGTGCGCAAAAAATTTTGACAAATAATATTAATCTATTTCCTTTTTTAAATAATTAGTTTTATACTAATGTTAGTGGTCTATAACATTCAGTGGATAATTTTAGTACGGTTCTAGTTATTGGTTAATTAAAGTATTTTATTTAATTTAAATATTAGTCACATTTCAAGTGTGGAGGAGTGAACTAACTAAAATGATAAACTAGAATCTACAGAATGAATTCTTGTTTTAATTTTGGAAAATAAAAAATAAATTTTGATGTGTCAAAACATTTTCAACAATACCTACATACGTATAGGTAATTAATTTATAGATGCAGAAAAATAATATTTTAAAGTGTTTGTATGTGTACAGTGCAAAAAAATTTAAATAATAATTTGCAATGTGAATGTATTGATGCATAAAAAGTAAAGAAAAAAGAGTAAATTTATTAACTGTCATACCTTTTCCGTTGTCGATTTCTGTCTCCTCCAAAATCTCGGAAATCTGCAGATGTGCCTGAGGGATTTCAATGACAATTCCAATAATTAATGACTACAAATGTCCGCCCTGTGTGTGTGAGTAAATTTCCATATTTTTTTTTGCTCATCTTTTTTATTTGAGCCTTTCTAAAAAAAATATTGAGAATTTCTTACGTCTTGCGGGGTTGATGGCACGAAGAGAATCAGTTCTACAAAAAATATTCATAAAAATTATAGTCTCCATGTAAATTTCATGGCAAGTAGCAAAAAAAGTGGGAGTGTCATAAAGGATCATGATAATTAATTTAATGATTTATAAGAACCATAAATTTTTCACATGTGATACTGCAAGGACAGTTAAAAAAATATAAAAAAAAGTCTAAACCAATTTTACCGCTCGAACTGCGATCGTCGATCGAAGCCGACTTCTCGGGGATTCCAAGCAGAGTTTCGTCTATTTCGTAGCATGGATGGGTCGGGTCTATCACCGTCGGGGATTTCTGGAAGCTGACGACCCAAAAAGTCGGGTACTCTTCCGCCTGGAAATGCCACGGAACCTAAAGAAATTTAGTTAACAACAAGAGAATCAAAAAAAAAGTTAGAGAGTGAAAGCCACACAGTTTCATCCTCATCTCTCAATTCTTACTGTAGGATTTCATTTAAAAAAAGAATCACTTTTCAACGTCTTTCTCTCCTCTTGAGTACACGTGCTTGAGCAACAGGGTACAACAAGTAGTATCGATTTTTTTTATCTCTTGTCTCTTTTCATGTTATTTAAAGCCCATCTTGAGCAGGGGGGATTCTTTCCTCTTTAGAATTTTTGTCATTTTGTAAAATCTTTCATTAAAAAAGAGAGAAAATGTCCTAGAATAATTCTCAATGACTCTCTTGTTCTAACTCTGAGTCAATAATTGAAGGAATTATTTTTGACTGAGAGGAAAAGAGAGAAAGTGGATGGATTAAAATGGAGGAGAGTTGAAGGATGAAAGTATACATTTTTGTTAAGATGGAAAATTTGTAGGGAGAGGGAGGGGAGGGTATGATGGATGTAGACTGTCTTCAACCTCTAATCAAATTGTCTATCGTAAATCCCGTTCCAGTTTTACAAGTGGCACCCGTTTTAATGGGCGCTTGAGCCTCCCTTCATGTCAGAGAGAGAGAGAGAGACTGACTGCATCAAGAAAATTCCTAGTTTGAAGAAAATCTAATTATGCTTTTACATTAGTTGTGAACAAGTTAAAATTGATTACATGTTATTTGTACTGGCAAGTGTTTCTCAACCTCTTGGAAACACAGCCTCTCTCTCTCTCTGTGTGAGACACATTGGAAAAACCTAATTATAATTATACACCTCCAAAACAACGTCCTCCCCAACTACTAAATTTATTACATTCACAAAAAAACATTTTCCTTACTTCGTCGACTCCGATTGATCACTTCCTCTACGGCTATGGCAAAGGAACCTCTTCTCGAGGGTGGCAAGGACCGGGGCATGGCCGGAGTGGAGGGTGCTATAATTTTTTACGTTAATTACAGTTAAAATTTTGACAAACAATTTTATCATTTATTTTTACAGACATGTCACTAGAAATTTTTTATTATTAATTTACCTGAGCCGCGCTCCTCTTGACCGCCGTCAATGCCAATGGCACCACGGTCAGACTGAGCACTGCCACGACGGGAGGTGGGGGCGGAACGACAAGTCAAGACAGTTCCTATTTTTATAAATAAGAAATTTATTTAATTGTCTTCTAAATAATTTGGAAAATAAATATGTTTAAAAATGAAAAAAATTACCTGGAGGGCCCAAAGTACCCAGGACTTCCCATGCCACTTCGGGGCGAAGGAGGGATGATGCACATGGACTACTTTGACCACTACTGTCATCTTGTTCCTCTGCAAAGATGCAGAGCATATTATCTTTTTTATCCTCATACAAATGGGCACTACATCAAATTGAGTCCTTCTTTTTTTCAAAAGAAATTCCCTTACAGAGAAAGCATTGGAATACGACAAAGTAGGAGGAGAAAGGAATAAAAATTTTGATAAAGAAAAATGATGAGTTTATAGAAGGAAAAGATGGAAGAGACATGGACATGGACATGCATGAGATGGGATGGGATGGAATGTCTCATGAGAAGAAGGGGAAGAGACAACATGTGAAAAAATACAAAAACTATTTTCTTTATCTACAAAAAAAGAAGAGATTACTTTAATCTTTACAGTACAAGAAATTGGAAAAGAAGAAGAAGGAAGCAGAAGAGGGAGAAAGCAAAAAAAGAAAAAAAATACCAGATTGAGACTGAGAACCAGCAGCTAAGCCTCTCATTCGTAATCTTCTAGCAAGCTCCCGGGCACTCGGTGGAGTTTGTCCACCAGAATTGATTTGTGAGATAGAACCACGATGACTTGAGCTTTAAATCATTTTTTAAACAAAGAAATTTTTTTATTAAATTGTTCTAAATATTCATCCTCTTTCGATTTGTCATATAAACAATAAAATGGAAGGTTGAGGTCAAAGGTTGAAATGTTACCTTCCTTTGGAGGAGAAAGGGAACCAGACAGGTCGGTCATCTAGGGAGACGCGTCCCATATCAACATGACATTCCCCAAGAAAATCTGATCCTTTGACGAGCTCAAGGACAAGCCAAGAGTCAAATAAATCTTCTGGACTGACTTTGGTGAAGAGCGTACATTGATTCCATCTCGTATTTGCCAACTTTTCCCCTCTGTCAATAGAAAAAAAAGTAGGGATGAGTCCAAAAAAAGAAAAAAAAGATGAAAAATACATTCACACACTCGCATGCACTACAATAGCCCAACCTGCTTATTTTTTTAGACATGTATATTCTATAGTACGTGTTGAAAATGTCTACAATTTCATAACTTTTTTAACATGTACATATAATACACTCCATACATTGTACACAGTCCCAACAAAATAATCCTCGACGCCATCACAGATCACAGATCCCCCATTCAGAGTCACATATGACGCAAAACTCTTATCCCTTCTTCTTTCTCCTATTTACATTTTTTTTCTCTAGAATTGTGATTCGTTAGGTAAAGGGTTAGAAATGAGTTTTTTTAGGAAAAAAAATAAATTTTATATATAAAATGTAAGACTCCTAAATTTCAAAATGGGCTACAATCTACAATTCCCATGAAAAGTTTGACAACTAATTCCATCCCATTGGATGCATCCTCTTCTTGAATCTACATATTCTTTTTAGTTGGCAAAAAAAGAGGCCATTCAAAAAAAAGTAGGGAGAATGTTACAAAAAAGGGTGGGGGGGCAAGAGAGGGGGGGATACATTTGCTATTTCCCATACAAAAAAAGAAGGGAGACGGAGAAAAATACACTAAAAAAAGTAGAGTGAGAACACACTTTGCATTTTATATTAAGTTTAAAGTTTGTATGTGTGAGGCATACACAGGGAGGAGATGGAGTAGGCAATACTAACATCCAGTGGAATTGGACTTTGCAAGTTTTTCACCTGCTGCTACTTTCTCGGGTCCACAAATAAGGACATTTCCCTTCCGTCAGCTCTCTCCCTCTTCCTCTCTACATTCTAATATCAATATTCGGGGATATTGCATGGGGCCTTTGATAAAATCAATGGAGAGTAAACATGCTCATGTCAGATCAATTTGCTCTTGTATCCTCCTCCGCTCCAACCTTTTTTTTCTCCTTCAAGCCCCTCAAAAAAAGAGAGAAATCTTTTACCCTCGTAACTGTCACCATTTGGTTTTCTCTCTCTCTCTCTCTCTCTCTAGATGCAAATGGAGGGGGAGGAGAGCGGAGAAAAGGGACAAGAACACGATAAAACGAGAAGGTTGTGTCATATAAAAAGCTTATATATTTTCTCCTACTTTCACCTTTTGTATATAAAGTAGGAATACCTTTGAATATAATATAATAGCTTGTTGTTCCAAAAGTTGTGAGACATGGAAGAATAAAGAGAAGAGAAATTCAACCGGTAGCTCCATGCCACATAGACAAAGTCTCCCAGTTTTTTTATCTTTGTGTGTGTGTACAATTTTTGGTTGAGTCAAAGCAAGAGTTTTTTTTTCTCTCTTGTGTAAGCATCACCAGCCAAGGAGCTGGAGCTCTAGCTTTCTCTTTCTCTTGTTCTGTTGATCCATTTTTTTTTGAAGAAATTCGATTTATTTATTTCTACGCCATGTACACATGAGCTCATAAAACTTTTCAATTCAGTAAATAAGGGAGCTTTCTCTCTTCATGTTTCCATGTTTTCCATGTAGAAAACTCTAAACTTTTCGATGGTGAAAGTACTTGCATGCGTACCTCTACAAGCTTCATTTCAAACTTGTAACTGTTATGTTCTCTCTCTCAATATTCTACCTTGGAAAAGGAAGAAAGCTGTGAAAGTGATTGATTGTACTACTCACAAATTTCAGGAGAAGGGGGGGGGGTTAGATACAAGTTGATTACGCACAAAAAAGATATTTTTTTTTATATAAAAAACTCTTATACTCTCCATTTCTAGAGGATGGAGAAAATATTGGGAAATATTGAACAAGATATTTATGCTTGAAGAGCACAACTTTTACTCTATTGAAAAGGCCATAGACTTTGAAATGGTGAGAGAAAAAAAAACTTTTTTGATGCTCTTCCACACAAATATTTCGACTATATAGTCATTTCAAAGGGCAGTTAGTTTGACTCGCCGTCTTTTCACTTCTCATAAAAATCTTTCCAATGCTTTCTTTCCTTTTGTTGACGTACAACAAAAAAAAATGGAGAATTTTGTTTTGTAGTTGTACCTCTTCAACTTTCACCTCCCTCCTCCTTTCCTTTTTTTTAGAGGAGGTTGGATTGCTGTGAAAGCAGCAAATCACCTCAAGAACAACAATGGCTGTGGCAATAAGAAAAAAAGGAGCTTTAATCAAGAAAATCCTCTGGCTGTGTGAAATACGCCTCAGTGACTCTTTTTTTTCTGTCGACTTTTTTGCCTCGAGAAATATGGTCTATTGCCACATGAGAAAAAAAACACATTGAAATTATACAGCAAATGGAGTTTTTTTTCAGTGCAACCCTTGAGGAAATTTGTCTCGCCGTGTTTTTCTTGGAGAAAGTTGTGCAATATTTTGCACCCATTCTGGCTCTCACTTTTAACCTTTCTCTGTGTGTGTGTGTGTGACGGTGACTAAAAAGTTTTTTAGGGGGTTGTGGCAGATTTAAGAGAAAAGACTTAATTTCACAGTCTCTCAACTACAACCAATGATTTTATATTAGAGTCCAGTTATGACAAGAATTAAACTCATACTTTTCTCCTGAATGAATGAACTGGCTCATAAATTTTCAAGAGAAAAGAGAAAACAGTATCATCAGGATTTTTTGAGCTTGAGTTTTCACCATATTATTTTTTTTAGAGGAGAAAGTTAATTGAAAAAAAAATTAATATCATTTTCTCTCTCCTCTCTTCATTACAATTCACTCAATTATTAAGAGGGCTGGTGGGGAAGAGACTCATTTTATTTGTCAAAAAATTTAATTTATTATTCTTTAGCCTTTGTGACATTGACCTTGACTTGATTTATTAATTTTTTTAAGTCTATTTTAATAAAAGTAGACTGAATATCATGATGAGACTTTAAATATTCTAGTTAATTGTACAGCTATAAAAGTAAAATTAAAAGAATTATTTGTCAGTATTTGAAAAAACACTGGCTAAATGTTTTAATAATAAAAAGACTATAAATAATAATAAAAAATTAATTAATAAAAGAATTTGGACTTACATTCTTAAAGTAATGATGATATCGTTGAGGTCAAGGGTACTGCAATCTTCTTGGCCAAAAGCGATATTTACCACAGCAATTTCAAGGGTATTATGAACTTCATCATGGAATAGACGCAGTTGAATTCGTCCTTCAGCCTACATAATACCCAACACAATTTTTAAATTAACAAGCTCCCTCCATTTTACGGCATAAATTCATATAAAATTCACATATATACATACAACTGTCAACATATAATTTTAATAGATATTATAATTGCATATTTATATATTTAATTTAATTATACTACGAAACGCACAATTTGTATAGATATATGTATTTGTGTTCATGTATAATATTATTGTCAACTTGAACTCATTTTATAGTGACAAACACACGGACAAGAGGAGGAGGAGGGGAGATGCTCATGGTAGAGATGCGGTGAAGACTCGAGTGACTCTAATTATAATGACTTTCTCCACGTGACTCGAGGACGAGTACTCGACTCTCAGAAAAGAGAAAATTGTATGGCCAATGACGTTGGGATTCTTTATAGACATGTTTCATGGTGAGAATTCACTGTAGGGATACATTCTATTGTGTTGTATTGTAGGGAGAGGATGAGGATGAGAGATGCAATTTTGTGGAGAACCCGAGCTACAGCCTAAACACGTTTTCTGTTACAAGAGAAAGTAGGAGTAAATCAAATCAATTGCAAATCGATTTACAGGAGACGATTTTCAGAGTTTAATTCAACGCCATTTTATTCTTCATCCATCCGCTATCTTCTTTTCCTTTCCCTACTTTTACTTTCTCTCTCTCTCTTTACCAACACGGCCTCTAGCTATTCACGTGAATTCCAACTTTCTTTTTTTCTCTCTCTCTCATCATTGTGGCAGCTCTCCGCTTATACAAATACCTAAGTGCATTTGCATTTACCTTTTTTCTCATCTTGACTCTAAAGCAATCTCTCTCTCTCTCTTTGTATGTCTACTTTCTCTTTGTGACTTTTGAAGGATGAAAGTTAGTCAAAAAATTATTGTTTGTGCCTTTCTCTTTACATCACTTTCTCTATTCTATTTACTGTCATGTACATATTTGTAATTTGTATAGAGGGAGAGAGAGAGTGTATTACATTTCAATTTAAAAATGGTTTAAATACATTTGTCTCCATTTTTCTCCTCTGGTCCTTTGACAAGACACAAAGTCAGAAAGAGATGGTAGATGCAAGCATGCAAAAATTTCATTTAGGAAAAAAATAAGGGGAAATTCATAGAAAGAGGAGAAAAAAATGCAGACGACTTTACTCGGAAAAAAAACTAAGCTGACGATGCAACTTTCTTCAAGTTCCTGAATTAACGGTTTTCTTAACATTTCTCCATAAAAAGTTTCATGTATTAAAAGCCTATATATTATTAGTAGAGACTGCACACTGCACAAATTTTTTTCTTCAACTTTCTCTCTCTCTTCCTCATCACCCACAACAAGAAATTACTCTTCCCTCAACAGGACGAACAAGGGGAGAGGGGAAGTACATTGTCCAAAAAAATAAATTTAGCTGATGCAGCATAGAAAGTGGAGAGAAAGTAGAGAGAGCCCCCCCTCTACTGGGGGGGTTACATGTATAAATTCAATTTCATTCCAAGTCTCGTGAATCGTGTAACCCAATTTCCGAACGGTATCTGTACTAAGTATTGCATCCTTTTTTTATTCTTGTTGGTCATCTTGTCCGTGTGTTTGTGTTATTAGGAAGCGGGAGCAGGAGCGGGTAGCGGAAGTTGGAATGGCACTTATTGAGACGGTAGTTGTAGTTGTTGGAAGAAGAAGAGAAAGGAGAAAGGAAGGGGCTTAAGAGAGAGACAAGGGCCATATAAAAAAAGGTACAAGTAGTGTTCACTCAAAGAGTCATGGGAGGGAGAGGGAGGGAGAGTACATGACGAGAAAATAACGAGCTAAAGAAAATAATAAGTTTAGCTAATACGATTTACACACAGAAAACAGAGTGAGGGACTTACAGGAAGACGCGGCAACTGTCGCCTGTTAGCAGGAGAAGCCGGATTTGATCTATCGCCTCGTTCCCCTGTATCACAAAAAAAAGAAAAAAAAGACAACAAATATATAGACTGTACAAATATATATAAAAAACGACAAGACAGAGCATGATTAGCTTTTCTCAAACAATCTACCTGTACCCTTACACACATCTCTGTGTATACATTTTTGTCAATGATTCCATCTCAATCTCTCAACTTAGACACAGTACAAAAAAAAGTGTATATCTAAGACACAAAACTTTCTTTTCTTAGAATAACCAACAGCTGCTGGTAGCCTTTTTTATGTACAGGTACAAAACAAGACAAGAAGACTCTCTCGTTGATGACGGGTTCATGTATTTCATCAAATTCCCCTTTAGCTTCTTCAAATATACGTCTAGTTCCATGTAAGGAGAAAAGTCAAGAGTCTTAGTGTTGTAGATTGCAGTAGACAAATGATGGGGCCTTGTTTTTTTGCCTATTTCTTTTTTCATCCCCATTCTATTTTTATCCATATAAAGAATTCTCTCTCTCAAGTAGGCCAAGTAAATAGAAAAAAAATTGTTTGGCAAGATATAATAGCTAGAGTCAAAGTCAACCAGGCAACTAATAAAACCTAATCAGTTAGTCTATGCCTTCGTTAGTATAACGACATTGAACTAGAAAGGGAGGGAAATAAATAAAGAAAACATGGCTAAGGGCTTCTTTTTCAGAATAAAAGACTTTCTTTTTTTCTCTTTCTTTTCAAATGAAAATGAATGAGAATGGATGGACTGACAGCTAATGGTCTAGGTGATGAAAGGAAGATAACAAACTTTTTTTGGGGGGTTCTAATTTTTAAGACTTTTTTTTATATTGTCTGAATATTTATTTTCAATATATAATGAGCTCCACACACACACTCACCTGAGCTCACAGCTAATGAGTCCACATCATTAGACTCGTCCCATTCTCCCGTGCTTTCATCCTCAGGTACGGTGGCCACGGTGATTTGAGACTCACTGTAAAAAAGGAAAAAAGAGAAAGTTTGTACAAATTATTTAGTCAGTCATTGACCTCTATTTTTATTGTCTGTACAATTTATTGGGATAAAACATTACAATTCTTTTTTTTCTCATCAATCAATTTTTTCTTCACCCACATGCTTTCTCTTTCCAATTATGTACATGCAGTTTCATTAGAAATTTTATTGTCATTATTGCCAATATTCGTCATAAATCTATGAAAAAAATATTTTTGCGTTTTTTCCACTTATTTTTTTAATGACAAAAATAATTGTTCTATCTATAAGGAATGGAGGAATTATATTTTGGTGGTTAACTGCTCTCATAGTTTTTGTGTGTACAAATTTTAGTTAAAACCCCACTTGATTCCACTTTCTCTTTGTTTGGTTGAGAGAATTGATTAATTTACTTTGATAATTTTGTGTGTGGGCGGGCGTCGATAGTGAGGATTTGATTAAAGAGAAGAGGAGGAGGAGGGTCTTAAGAGGTTAAAGTTTGCAACTAGTTTTTCTAAAAAAAGATGGGGGCTCAATAGTTTCCTTGTACAAGAATTTAGAATGGCAATTCTTGAGAAAACTAAAATTTCCGTTTTATTATATCAAAATTTATATACTAGGAGAAAGTAACAGGGGGGACTTTGTTGGAATTGTGAGAGAGAATTTTGGGGGATTATTAGAAAATCATGAGTTAGTCAACTACTCGCCTGTGGCTTTCTCCCGCTTTCTCTCTCTCTTGGAAACATGGAGAGGGGAGATAGAGAGGGTAATGAAAGAGACAGTTCAATTAAGTTTTTTTTTGCTAATCATTTCGATTTTCTAAAGTGAGTCATCCTATTAACAATCATTATACAAGTTAGTTTTTTAAAAAAAAAACAAATTCGTATACCCATCAAAAAATTACTCCCCGTGTGATAGTCTCATCGAGTTTATGTATTAAAACTATGGGAAGCGATAACCTTCAAGTCAAATTTGAATTCACCAAAATCCTCTTAAGCTACAATCCTCCTTTCTCTCTCTTTCTCTTTTGTCATATCGTCTCATTAGAGTCCCTTCTGTCTCCTTCCCATTACCTCTCTAGTTGTTAAAATGTAGTCACAGTATACAAAAAAAATTTGTGTGGCATTGGCCTAAAACTTGGAGAAAGTTGGAAAGAGAAATTTCCTTTCTCTGTGTCTTTTTCTTATGAGAAAAATGGGGGGAATGGAATAACGGAGCGGCCAATATTTGTAAAAGCCCCAGAGAATCCTCATTCCCCACTCGTGTACTACTCCATACCCTTCATCGTTCTTGTTGGGTGAACTGTGTGAACAAGTTTTTTTGTATGAGAAAGAGAGAGGAGGGGAAAGGGAGTCTCTACCTCCATCTAAATACTTTACATTAGTGGAAGAGTAGAAAAAAAAAAGTTATGAAAGCTTTTCATGAAAGAGGAAGAGGTCTTGAAGCCCCCCTGTTCTAGAGGCCTAAGCCATATTTACTTGTTACAACAGGCTGAGAAAATAGGAAGAGAGAGAGAGAGAGAGAGCTTTACAATAATTCTCTTCATTATTTTCATCATGCTTTTATATTGTCCTTCGTATATACCTTTCTCTCTTTCTCTTCTCTAGCATCTGTGTATGGGTATAGGTATACGTAGACAATCTCAACTTTTTCATGGACTTTCTCTTCTCTCTCTCTCTCTTGCTGCTGTTGCTACGTTTTCCCTGTTGCATATTTCAATAGGACACGGAGCTCCAGTTTTAAAAACAAGGTACAACATTTTATCTCTCTCAGGCGACATTCTTAGTCAAGGATTTCTACTCTCTAGGATTCTAAAAGTATGGCCTATCCTTGTTCATCTCATATAAATTTAGTGGCCCTTATGCTTATTCTGTAGTGTAGTAAAAGTTTTATTAGATATGGGCACAAAATTTTCCTAATTTCTCTCTAAATACACAAAAAAAGAGAGAGAGGAAGAGGGAAAGTGGAGATTCAAAATTTATATGGTTAAATTAAGTTTGTTTCTTCAAGAAGAAAAAAAAAGTACAGGATATTTTGACCGAGTTAAAGTAAGAAAAAGTATCTGAGTTGAAATTTTTTTTTAATAAATAGAGAAATAATCATGATAATTATTTTTTCATGTTGATAATCTTACTTAATATATGGTTTCATAAAGGGAGATACTTAATTGGAATATTAAAAAGAAAAAGTTTGTGGGGAGTGAAAGTTTATGTAAAATATATTTTATTTTTTGTTTTAAATTGGATGAAAATAATTTTAGAGAGAGCGGGACTGACTTGTCAGCAGGAGCCAGCGTGAGTTCGACGGAGTCACCAGAAGCATCCATGACTTTACAGACTTCTTCAAAAGTGAGGTTAGTTAATTTTATACCATTCCAAGTTAGGACAATGTCACTTCTCCGAATACCCGCAAAGTCCGCTCCACTTCCTGGTGTGACACGAGCGACCTTATAAACAAATGGGAATTATGTAATATTTCATAACATATTTTTTTCATGATGAAAAAGTATATGGATAATTAAACTAGTTGAATAATCCTTTTTAGATTTTATTTTTTAATTAAATTTCATTGAAATATTTGACTCTTGGCTGCTCCTATAATGTTACACACTGTAGTGAAAGTAGTACTACAGAGTAGAATTTAATAAGGAGAAAGGAGAAGAGGGGAAAAAAAAGTTACCCGCGCCCGTAAATTGCCGGGATTTCCTGGACTGCTGCATCCACCAACGACACGAATTCCAAATCCTCGAGCTGTTCATGTTGTGTTGTAGGCATCAAATGGAAATCCAAAAAAAAATCAAGATAACAGCACAGTTTACATTTAGTCAATGACTTGGTCCACACCCCCTAGGGATTCCCTTGACTCTCTTCGGTCTATTCTTTTTACGCTACATCCCTCCCGTCCTATAACTTGGACGAGTGGGGATATTGGTTTGGCCTATATAAAAAAAATTCTCTACAGTTTTTTATAAAGTCTAACAAGTCTTGTCTCTCTCTCTCTCTCTTTCTATTGTAAACTACTCGTACTACTGTATCAACCACTTTTAGTCCCCTTTCACTGATTTTATACAGACTTTCTCTCTCTCTCTGGGTGAAGAGTTGAAAAGTTAAAGTTTGTTTTGTCCCTACAACACAAGACAAGTTTTGTCTGGTGTGTCTCCATGGGATTGTATCTATGGAACATGAACACTCTTCGTCTGTGTACATTCCCTGTCATCCAATACAAGACAAGAGAGAGAGAGAGACTGTACATGCTGACCCACTCCATGTTGATACAGAGAGAGATGTACAATATAAAATGGCTAGGCAATCTCCTATTTATTTAATTCCCATTGGGTGGATTTTGACCATGTACGAAGAGGTAGGAATGAGGTAAAAAAATAAGGAGACGTACTTTGGTATCCTCTATCCTGTGGATCTCTCCGGAGTCGAACAACTCGGGTCCGAAAATCGGATTCATTGGATTGTCCTTTATTATTGTCTGAGGCAGAGGTTGAGTCCACATCATCTATTACTATTTTGATAGCTTCCCCATCCGTCGATGATCCTTGACGTTTCATCGGTGCTGGCACTCCTCCTCCGTCACATTTCTTTGACTCTGCATCCGATGTGTCCAGGGAAGCACAGGATCGGGGAGCTTGTGGTGGTTTGGCCGTCGTATTATAACTACACGGAGAAAACACAAGAGCCAAAAAAAAATTAAACTACTATTCATCTACATGAGGAGAAAATATGAGGGAAATTACTTTCACTTTTTTTTGGTGTTTATTTTTATTTTTGGAGAAAGGAAAAAAAAAGAGTTTTATGATCCTCTGCCAACTCTTTCCACTCCCTGTCTCATCATTTCATTCCACATTCAAGGCATAGTCGCGTCATATAAACCGCAAAGCTCTTTAGTCAATGTCCAAAACCTCACTGACGGGGGCTGATGGGAAGGCCATCATCAATGATGACAACAAGAATCCCATGCCCCACAAACACAAACAGAGACAGAGACAAAACGTGACTAAAATTACGGGGAATTTCCTTTTCTAGGACATTCTCGCTTTCTCTCTCCATGCCCATTTCCATTTATAGAGGGTGACCACAATTTGAACAAGAATGAAAAAGCGGGAATTTCTCTTTTATCAAAAAAACTACGGGGAGTCAAGTGGAAACATAAAGTTTGGTGACCACTGTCTCTGTGGGTTGACATTTGCATCGAATCTGAGGATTGTATTGATGAAGCCTCACCTTTCACCAGTTTGACAATTGGAAAGTAGAAAAGTTTGGAAAATAGTGCTTTTCTAGGATGGGGAGAAAGAAATTCGGGGTAAACATTTCCCTGACTGACTGAGCTAATTGATGATAAGTAATTTTTGCGAGCTTTCTCTCTCGCTCGTCGCTCTGTGGCTGTCTTGAGTACATGAAAGCGTGGGGTGGGGTGGGAAGGGATTGTGAATATTCATAAACTTGTTCAACTTGGCTTCTCATCCTTTCTGGAGCTGAGACCGCTTTTAACCCGAAAGGATATTACTATGCAAAAATATGGAGATTATTTTATAATAAAAGCAAACAATGATACACACAGCTACAGCTATAACATATTTAATATCCCATCCCTCACATTCTATCCCCCCACCCCACCCCTCCAAACTTCCATAGCCCTCAATCAATAAGCCCATTCATTTCATGTACTCCACAAAAGTAATAAAATTCTCTTCTCTCTCTTTAGGTTTTATTTGGAGAGAAAGTGGAGGCGGGAGAGAAAGTTGTTGCGTTCAATTCCTCATATTTCTTGTCCCTCTTTCACTTGAGAGAATCCTTAGATTCACCTTTAATTCCAACATGAATATTCACTAATTGTCCACCATCAATTGATGACACTTTTATTCTCCATCTCTTGACTCTCTTCAACTATTCAAAAATTCCCTCTCTCTCTCTTTGTTCTCTTGTGTCGGAGTAAAATTGAAAAAAAAGTTTCTTTTGACTAATTTTTATCATAATAATTAAAAAGTTTATTGTTTTGAAATTGTTCTAGAAAAGATGGAGAGAGAGAGATAGAAAGAAGAAAAACTTATTAAAATTCCTTGACACATGCGGCAACCGGGACTTTTTGTCTTTTGTCGAGTCTTTTATAAAAAATGAGGAAGAGGAGGAAGGTTATCTTTTTTACATAAGAAATGTGTCTATAAAGTCAAGAGAAAGCTCAATAGACAGCTCAAAAGGTTATTCCTTATTCTTCATCCTCCATTTTTTACCCAGGAGACATGCACAGAAATGGGGGTACAGACGCACCACACGCGCTTGTAATACTTTTCCTTCCCATTTTTCAACTCTCCGTTTACCCCTACAAGGACTTTCTCTCTCTCTGACGACAGGGACAAGATGAAGCTTCAACTGTCTCCTTTCTCTCTTCTCCCTCCAAACACATACTTCAAGATGAAATACAAAGAGAGAAAGTTTTGTACTTTGACAAAACATAAATAGTAGCTCAATTTTCTCTTTTTCCCTTTCTAAAAAAATCTTGTTTTGCATCATCAACCGTTAGAGTCATCCGACTAGTGACATTCTATGAAGGACTTTGAAGAGGAAAGAAAACCAAGTGACTTTCTTTTTTTGCCTTCATTACTTGTTCAAGTGTAAGGATGGGAGCTCTACTATTGGATCAAGAGGGAAAGACTAACGTAGACGTAGTCGTAGACATAAAACTATAATTGAGATGCTTAGTTCATAACAGCGGAGAAACCCTTGTCAATGTACGGTTCGATTTAAGAGTCTGATTGGCGTAAGAAAAACTACTTTCACTTTTCTACATACCATCCCTCTCTCTATAAAGGGAAAGTCTAAATTGAATAAAATGTGTTGAAATATTATAGAGGCTTATAGACATACAGACTAAAGAAGATGAAGCATCAATATTTTTTTTTGAAAAAAAATGGCAAGAGAAATGGCCCGGGGTTTAGAGTTAGATAAAAAAAAGTCAAAGTGAAAGAAAAATGTCCTCACACACAACTAGAGCAAGAGTCACTGGGCAAGGGATTTTGTGACGGAGAAAGGAAACAGGGGGAGGGGGAGATAGAATAAAATTGACATTACATTTGTACTGATCGGCGTCTCGTCGTATCACTCCTAATGACCAAGTCAGCATTCCCAGTCGTCGTATTTTTTACAGAGGATTGTTGATGCTGTTGTTGTTGGTGTTGCTGCTGCTGTTGATGCTGTTGCTGTTGTTGATGCTGTTGCTGTTGATGTTGTTGTTGCTGTTGATGTTGTTGTTTTTCTTCTCGTTCAGAATTGGAAATTCGTTCGGTGGTGGTTTTGTCATTGGTGGAAATAGTATTATTATTAAGAAGTAAACTCGTGTCAATGCCAGAGCGTAAATCACATGAAGCTCGCCGTCCACGATTGTTACCTAAAAAATGTTTTTTTTTCCATAATTTATGCATTTTAAAATAGAAGAAGAATAAGAGGAAAAAATTTTTTTACCGGGTAAATTGAGCGTTCCTTCACTAGCACCACGTTCATAAGAACGTTGTCTTTTGACTGGTCCTTGTTTAGACTTGACTTGATTGTTGGCTTCATTGTTGTTGTCATTATTATTATTGCTCCGATTCAGACTCACATCAATTCCTTTGAGAATATTACTTACATTTGGAATCCCACTGTTGACGGCCATACTATCCTTTCTCATTATATCCGTCGAACTCCTTGCTTTCATTTTATCCTTGTCCCCCCCAACATTCAATCCCAAATCATGTTGAGAGGCTGCTTGCGAAATACTTTGGGCTTGGACTGTCAAATTTAAAATGAAATTTAAAATTATATATTATAAAATATTAATTAATTAATTTTAATTTGACTGTACATTTGGCAATATCACGTAAGGGGACATCAGAATGACGGCGGACGTCTGATGGTTTGGGGGCCAAGAGGAGAACTTCTGTTTCGGAATCAGCTCGACCACCTGCTTGAAGACGTCGAGCATCAGGTGATTTTCGTACGGTGGTTTCAAAACCAACTCCCTCTAATGCCTCACTTTGTTCTATTCCAGGCTGAACACGACGGGCTATTATCGCTACTCCCCGCCTTCGGCATACACTGCAACGCCATGAAATCTGCAAATTAAAAAATAATCAGCATTTTTTTATTTTTAATTAAATTCATCAAATAAAAAATCTCTCTGTTTTCTCCACCATTCAATGCATTTGTGTGTGTAGTGCGTAGTGCGTGTTCTGCGTAGAGACTCCACTTTAGGGGCCTCGTGTTTTTTTTGTTTCAATAAGAGAAAAAAAACAAGACAAGATATGGATTTTAAATGGGGCAGAACAAGGAAATTTTGTTTTGGCAACTTTTTTTCTTGTTTTTATGGGGAAAGACCCTTAGAATGTACAGCGTACCCGTTCGTACATGGAGAGAGGCAGAAAGGGATTTTTTTGAGAAAAACACGTCTGAACCCGCCCCCATCAAAGTGGGTTCAACTGTGGATGGAATTTAGAGATATAAAGTGCAGTGGGGACGAGGATAGAAAATAATTTTTTATATTCAAGATTCATCCAAGCAACAGAAAATCATTGGCCTTGTTTCTCAAAAAACTTAACATTCACCCCACGGCTCTCCACTTGAGTCTTTTTCTTTAACCAGAGACAATTCTTTCTCTCTCTTTTTTTTCACCACAGACTAGAGAGGCTGCTCTATATCAGAAGACACGATTGAAAACTCAATTGAACTCTTGTCACATATTTTATACCACATGTACCTACAAGGATGTCTATAGAAGTGAACATTGTTTTAAAAGAACAAGAGGAGAATATTTTATAATATATTCTCTCTTTATTTTTTTCCACACTCAAAATGGAGTCTACGTGTGAAAATGTAAATTATTATGAATAATCCAACTCCCCCCCCCCCCATTTCTCCATCTGTACATGGACATGGACAGGGACATGGGATTTTACGTTTGTTTTCTCTTGTCATCATTCCCTTTTTTAGAAAGAGTGAAAGAAGAGAAAAGGAAAGAGGGGAGGGGGGCTGAATGATGGGTGTAGGAGAAAGCGTCAAGTTTCATCCTTGAAATTAATAGTGGTTGTGACTGACATGAGTCTTTCTCGTTGAGGAGAAAGAAGGAAGAAAACTCTTAAGCAATTTTAGGATACAATTTTAATAGTGGAGAACCAAGTTGTGTAAGAGTTTTTTTTCTTGGTATAAGAAAGAAAGTACAAGGAAAAAGGGAGAAAGTGGGGGAGACCCCCACGAGTGAAGTGATGGCGTTGACATATTTCTCCTTGGTTCATTTAATCCGTGCCCACACAAGACCATGACTAATTGTATGCCGTCTTCAAAACTGTTAAAATACTTAGTTTAAAGACCACAATTATTGAAATTAAAGATATCCATGGAACCATTAATAATACTAAAGTCTCCCTCCCCATCCCAACGGCAAGTTGTTGCTAACTTTTACATCCCTATCCCTTTATACATATACCAGTATAAATGTACCTTTCACTATAAAAAGAGAGTATAGCTAAAGAAATGTTGGAGAAAATGGAAGCATGTCAGCTGAGTCCTTTCTCCTCCTCGTTATCTCTGAAAGACAAGTTCCACATGGAAATTTAACAGTTGCTTTCCCTGTCTCTCTTTTTAGGGCTTTCGCTGCTTGTGCTGGAGTTGCAGCTTTCTCTCTCCCTTTAGTACCCAGCAGCATCTTGCTTACAACTTTGACGCTATCTTATTTCACTCTATATATCATCTATCCCTCCACCAATGACTTTCTCCTCTCGTAAACTTGAATTGAGAATGGGGTACTTGTAGCCAGAGAAAGAGAGGAGGGAAACATGACACATGGCTAATATTCTGAGAGGTATCCATTACAACTCATCCACGTTGGAGAAAATCATCCTCTTTCTCCTTCATATTATGTATAAATACATTAGACTAAATTTATATACATGGAATATATAAATCTCTCTCTATTTTCTACGCATAAATTAATACCAATAGCTCATCCCTCCATAAATACATTTTTTCTGCGAAGTGGCCTCCCCAATTACAATTCTTGTTAAATTAATCCCATTTTATATAACCTTGTACATGTTTATTCTACGGAGAAAATAGAGAGAGAGAGAGAGACATGGGAATGTACAAGACACGCTCAAAAAAAATTGCTTTTACTATGGAAAACACGTACGCTTTTATAAATGGGATGGGAGAAAGGTATTGGTGTCTTTGGGTTGAAGGTAGACATTTGTTTAATGTGAATGTAATATTATATAAAAATAGATACATACAAGTTAAATGTGTGCCTCCAAATCTATTGATTTTCACTGAACTCTCTTTCTACTTTCTCCTTCTCTTTTTTCCAATTGCAGCGCAAGTGTATAACGAGACGCTGTCATCTCTCTTGTGTACCACTTGAGCCACTGTGTAAATTCAGAAGAAAAAAAATTCAAACTTTCTCTCGCTTTCCCTTTCTACTATTTTTTTGTACTTGAACTAACACTAGAACTAACACTAAATATTTTACTGTGTAATGTTTAAATGAAAATGTTTTCTTCTTGATCTTTTCTAATTGGTTGGTTGCTTCCTAAAAAATTGCTTGAGGGGATGAGTCAACATAATGAAAATTGAAGAGACAAGACGAGACTAATTAAAAAAAATGTGTAATTTTTTTTTTCAAAAAAAGTTTATATCATGAAAATGTTATTTTTAGAATATTCAAAAAAGAGATGTATAAAAATTTGAAAAAAAGAATTCTTTTGACATTTTTCAAAAGAACATTTCTATTGAAGTACCTGTGTGTCTGTGAGGGTGGCCTTAAATTTTGGTCTAAAGTTATGAATGTCATAAGAGAAAAGAGATGGAGAATCTGTTTTTATTGGAGGTTCCATTTTGGAATTGAAATGGAACCATTGCCGAATTCTTTCATGATTAAATCTCAACAACAACTTCATGTAAGAGTCCATGGAATGGAAAGAGACAGATACAGAGAGGAAAAAACGAGTTATAGACTTTACGTCAATAAAGAAGAGAGAGAGAGAGAGAAAGCAAGATGACTCAAAAACGGGCTCTATAAATTCTCTCAAAATGAACTCAGCTCAAATTCAAAACCTCTCGTTTGTTTGTCTATCTCTCTCTCTCTCTTTCCTTTGAGGGTGAAAGGAGGACCATGGGATTTCCAATGATACAAAGAGAGAGAGAGAATATGATATAAAATGAAATGAAATTGTTGACCTCATTGTGTTCACGGGAGGCATGCCTCCCTTGTTTGAATTTTATATACTCTATTTAGTCTCATTTTATAGACCCATATTCCCATGTATTAATACCCCCCACTTACAAACTTTTAGAGATTCTTAAAAAAAATTTGTTCACTTTTTACTGATCAACCCCCCAAAATTATTTGTATTTGATATTCCAAATCAAATGTCAATTTATTTGATTCATTCATAAATAAATTTTTTACAAAATAAATTTTTGGGTGAAATGTGAATCACCAACTTTTTTAGAGAGAAAATAATAAAATAATTTGATTTGGAAGGCAAAAAAACTATTGAATTTTTTTTTCAAGACTTGAAAAGAAATGAAATGTGACGTAAGATTGTAGAAAATAAAATATCTGTCAGATGATAAAAGAGTTTGAAGATTGATTGATCGTTTATTATTATTATGCGGACCTCGTCCTGACCTTTAAGACCCCCCTCCCCCCTCTCTCTCTCTCCCTTGTGTAGTCACAAGTGGTCAAATTTTCTCAATTTCCTTGTCCATTCCCTCACAAACACACTTTATATTCATATCAAGGCAATGAGTGGGGGGGGGAGAGGAGAGGGGAAAGGGGGGAGATTGGTAGCTGGAATTTTTCTTTCCCTTGACTTTACAAAGCTCTCTACTTTCACTTTAGTAGGGCAAAGTCATACATTTTTAGACTTGGACATGGAAAAAAGGAACCCCCATTCCCCAAAAAATGAAAATTCAGTTCAATTTTAGACGATGCACAAGTCAAGGCAGATAAAAAGGAGGAAAAAGCTGGAGACGGTCATGGTCATGAAATTCATGAAGAAAGAGGAAAAAATGTTTGAGATGTGTATAAAAAAAAGTGAGAGAGACAAAGAATTTGGTTCAACTCAATTCATTTACGTCATCTTTTCCCTCTTTTCATTCATCCTCAAGTCTCAAGTCCGGTTTCGACATAGACAACAGTTTTTTGCTCCTGATGGCTTGGAATGTTCTTTGGATCTCTTTGACTTGATTCTCCCTCTCTATTGTTCAACGAACAGGAGGAGGAGGGATGGAATAACAATAAAAAGAGAAGGACGCATAGCTAAGATGGCACTTTGAAAATATTTGTCTCATGCACCAAAAACGACGAAGGAGGAGGAGGAGGAACAGAGAAAGTGAAGGGAGTTTGGGCCATGTTCGGTCTAAACCTTTCTCCATAGAAAATTTCGGGTATAATGGAAATACAAGGGATTGTAGAGAAAGGATAAGTACTTTGAATGGGTTCATTTGACAGTCGCCCAGGAGTCAACTCAAAATATTGACAAACACATCTTCCCAATACACAAACTCCCAGACACACAACTTTGTCAACTTCCATACATCCTATCGATCTTCCTTCTTTTTCCCTTTCATGTCACTGACTTTCACCAGAGAGAACGTAAAGTGAGAGAGGGAGGGAGAAAAAAGTTGAGAAACAAATGCACCCAAACATTTTTATTTTCTCTTGGAAAACAAACTCTTCTTTTTTTTCTCAAAATGAATTTCTAACTCTAGACTTTCTCCTCCAATAAACTAAAAATTGAAATTTTTTATTTTGACCTTGAATTTATTTCTATGAATCAAGGCAACGTAAATATTTTTCATTTTTTTACTCATATTTAAACTACAGTTACTCACATGACGATTATATTTTTTTAAAAAACTTTAGTCAGGTTTAATAAAAAATTTAGTAGAAATGTCCCATAAATTTTGACACTAACACAAAAACAATGACACTAACACGAATCACATAATTTAGAGGGAATTATTGTAAAAATAGGAGAGAGATGATGACAAAATAAGATAAAAAAATTGGAATTGGAAAGTGAGAGTTATGGGGATGGCTATGGTAGACAAGGTCAAGTGTGAGTGGGGGATATAAATAAAATGATGAGTGCAGTATAATCCCCTATAGACTTTCATCCACAGAATAATGACTAGTTGCTGTCACATTGATTGCAATTTGGTTGTGTGTCATGGAAGAGAATAAAGTGTTGGAGAATTATTCAGGAATGGTTGGTTGAGTGTGTCATATAAATAAATAAAGTTATGAGAGAGGGAGAGGACTAAAGTATATCATAAAATGTTGATAGTAAACCTGCTTTCTCCCTCTCTCTCCAAACTCATGTACACCTTCATCGATCCAATCCCTCTCTCTCTCTCTCTCTCTCTCTCTCTCTCTCTGTCTATACGGGAGATTTTACGAGAATTCAGGTAAAGCTACCCTTGGAAACAATGAGGTGCATTTTAGTAGTTGCTCATAACTCGGCTCATAACTGCTATTAACTTTGTACACGGACCATGCGACGTCGTGTTGTCGATGGAAGGATAAGGATGAGTCGAGAGAGAGAGAGGAAGTGTACACGTTGCACCGGATTAACTTTCCAAAAGATCCATGTTTTCCTCCACAACTTCCCCCCTTTTTCCCAAAAAAACCCACTCAAAAACATGGAGAGAGCAAGTGTTCAAAGTTATAGGGCTTCTTTATAGAATAAACAAAGGGAGGGAAAAATAATTCTTGAGCCATGTTT
The DNA here is from genome assembly GCA_034700945.1 of Arrhopalites spinosus. NCBI lineage: Eukaryota > Metazoa > Arthropoda > Collembola > Symphypleona > Arrhopalitidae > Arrhopalites > Arrhopalites spinosus. The sequence goes on from JAQIVZ010000052.1 coordinate 63,136, forward strand.
CCTTTTCTCTTTCTTGTCATCTCATAGCCTACAGCTCAAAAACCAACTTCTTGGAAATTTAATTTGATTGAATCCTTTTAATATATTTTATATATTTATCTTTCCCCTTTTCTCTTATTTTTATCAACTAAAAAAACTACATGAGACTCATGACCTTGTACGTGGTTAGGATTAAATCTATAAATATTTTTAATTTTTTTATGTTAACCCCACGTAATCATTTAATGGTCTAGTTTGGTCTTTAAATTAATGTTTTTTATTTTGTCAAAATGGAGATATTCAATAATTAAATTTTTGTCTTTGCTATTTTTAGCGTAAAAAATAGAGAAAAGTTTCAAACTCATTAAATAATTTTTAACGCTGATTAATGAGTAGACAAAAAAAATTTAGATGGTCATTAGTCTAATAGACATAAAATCATCAAAAGTACAAAAGTACACTCATGAGAATTTCCTTTTGTTTCTCGACAAAGACTTACAAAGTTTTAAATGTAAAGTGTTGAATTAATAGACTCTGTTGTTTGTGCTTTCACTGAAATTCTCGAGTTGTTTTTTATAAATTGTAATTGGAAAGAGAAAGTCAATAATCTATTTAATAGGATTTTCCCCAGGTGGCTAAAAAAAGAACGCATAATGATTTTGTATGAGAGATTGTGAAATAAAAGAGAGAGAGAATGATGAGTTGATCCATCCATTACATGGACAAAGTTATTTACCAATATAATTAGTGGCTATTTCTCTTTTTAGAGAGAGAAAGGAGAGAAAGGTAGGGAGGCATCAGTACATTATTTACTCATACCCCCCATTTTCCCGTATAAGAGTAATTTAAAATCTAATTTCCCTATCCACACACACATTAGTAATCTTTTCGGTAGGGCAGGAGCTGTGGAAAATAATAATTAAGCCATAAAATGATTTAGTTTCATTCCATGGTTTTCATCTAAATTGTGGCCAGAGAGAACGGGAAAATAAATGTAAAAAGTAGTTGGAAGGTGCACATGCAAGGCCAGAGAAGAGAGCACAGGGGGTGGGGGGTGATGAAGTGGGACACCTTGGCATTGAACTCTTTTTTTTTGAACACCAACGAGTTAATTGGGAAATAGAGAAAAACCGCCAATTTTCTTCATCATTTGAATGCAAGGCAGGTGAAAGGGTAGTAGACTACACAAAAGAGAAAAGAGTGAAAGTGGATATTTTTCCAGAAAAAAAACTTTTTCCTCGTCTCTCTTTAAGGAAGGAACCAACAGTGTTCCTAATTACCAAAAAAAAAGAAAATCTGGCAAAAGCTTTAGCTCTGTGAGTTCCACAAGAGAAAAAAAATACTCAAAGTGGTGTGTGGTCTAATAATAATTTCTCAATTTATGTACATAAAATACCGTATTCTCTCGTAATGATCCCCAACTTGAATTAACACGAGATTTTTTTTATAAAAAAAATAGTTTGGGCACCAATTATAAAATATACGGTATATGTAGAAAAAAAACTCGTGTACTATTTTCTATTGGAGTTTTCCTCCTTTGAATATTTAGTAAACTCTTTCCATTTTCACAGTACACTTTCACCTTACATGGACTCGGTACAGTTTTTTGCCAATGAGGGAGGTGATTTAGTTTTTTTGTGCTGGGACGTTCAATGCACGACGATTAACAATTCCTCTAGCCCCACCGTAGTCAATATTAATGAGTCACCTGACATACAAAGAATACCACAGACCCAAACTTTTTTTTTGTTTAGAGTATGAACGGGTATTGCCTATAAAAACGGAGAGAGGAACACATGGGAAATACTTTTTTCCCCAACATTGTTTTTCTTCTCTCTGCTTTCTCCTCCTTTGAAATTAACTCTCCACAATAATAAAGAGACTAGAGGATTGTGGCTAGAATGGAGTAGCCTCCCCATTTTTTTCTCTGTCTGTAGCCTCACTTGGCCTTTTTGGATGGGAACCCAAGAGAGAGGGAGAGAGAGATAGAAAAGTTAGAGTGGGAGACTATAAAACAAGTATTTTGAGAAAAGTTTGAAAATTACCAGAAAATTTATGAAAGGCAAGTTAATCAAGCAGAGAATCTCATGCATTTATCTCTGTTCTTATGATTTATATGATGGGGAAGAGGAAAACGTGGTTGACTTTGGGAAGCTCCAAATTCCCCTCCCTCCCAATCTCAAAAACCTTTCTCCTCCTTCTTTCTCTGTCCCTTAGACAAAAAAAATTCCTCCTCTCTGTATTTTTAGACTTTCTCTTTTTTTCACATGTTGCTTGCATCACAACTGATTTATGACTCTCCTTCTTCCGCTCTCTGCTATTATCCCTGGTGGGATAAGTTTTAAAGGTGATAGTAATTATTTACACCTGTAACTAAATATTTTTCATGCTTTCTCTCTCTCTCTCTTAGTAATTATGCAGGTACAAAAAAGGAGGACGTGTCCATGAGGACTTTGATTGTATTCTATTTTCCATAGAGCTTTAGAGTACAGGGAAAAAAATATTTTTATAATTTATTCATGAACCAGTAAAAACTTGACACACTCGTACTTTCACTCTCCTTTTTTTCCTAATTGTGCCTATCCCTTTCTAAACACTTAAGTCTCTTTCTAATTTAGAGAGAGCATTAAAAAATGGAAAACTTTTTTTCAAAATTGATTTTCCCCTGTACCAAATTGATATTCCCCCCCCCCCTTCCCTCATATTCATAAGCCACAGTCTGATTGAACTAAAATAGAAAATGTATGGAGAAAGGTTCAATCAGAATTTTTAAATTGAGAGAAAAGAAGGGAAAGGGTTGAAGTTTAATTAATTAAATAATTGAATGAACATGTATACCCATAGACATTTTCTAATTGAAAATGAAAGAAGCTTCTCTCTCTTTATTCCTTAACAAAATGTTTAATAGTATTGACAAAATTTTGAAAAAAAAAGTTTTTGAAAAGCTCAAGAGAGAGAGAAAGCAGAAAGAAAGAGTGGGAGGGGAGATGACACATACATGATGATTTTATAAAATAGAATGTGATTAGTGTCACATTTACAATGTAGAGAAATTTTAACCCAGTTAAAATTTGGTAGGCAAGTTACAAGAAGAGAGAGAGAGAGAGAGATGAGAAAAAGGAAAAATCAATAGTGAGTCTAAGCTTGTAGTAGCTAACTGTGTATAAAGCAACTCATGAAAATGATGAGATTAAATTGAAACGTGGAAACAAAATCTGAGATTCTCTCTCTCTCTCTCATCAGGATGAATAGGAATTGGAGTAGGTAGAGAGAGAGAGAGAAAGGAGAGAGAACGGAATGAATATTTCTTTCATTAGACTTTCCACCATCCGTCTCGTCCTCCGATTTCAAAGTCAGAGCAGGCAGGGAGTTCTCAGCGCTCTTGCAATCATCCTCAACCACTCTTTAAATAAAAAGTACCTATTATTCCTTTCCCATTCAAATCTCCACACACCATAGTGAAAGTCTAGCCTTGCCTTGCCTCCATTTCATTGCATGCAGTGCATATCAAACCACTTTCTCCTATCCTTGCCATTCCACTCCTTTTAGTAATAGCTATTGTTGCCATTTCTCTATCTATTTAGTTGAGTGCCACACTCCTTTCCCCCTCCTTTCTCTTCCTTCTTCCTTTTCATCACATTGCCGAATTATTAATTTTCAAAATCCATTCAAATTTCTTGTCAGTACCAGAAGGGAACCAACCGGCATGTGGTTCCTCTCCCTCTCTCTCTCTGTCAATGTGCATTCCCCTTCAATGTGCAACCACACTCATAGGTAGCCTCCATTTAATTTCTACTTGAAGAGAGAGAGAGAGAGAAAGCAAGGAGAGGGCTGGGATTCTAAAATTAAATTATGGTATTAGTCCTCCTATTTAGCATCATTTAATTGTACAAAAGGCCACACAATTTGTTTTCGCGTAAAGTGGAAACCACATGCATGTACCTAGCCCCCCCTTTCTCTCCTTTCTCTCAAGTAAATGCAGGGAGACAAGGATTCAATAACATAGAGGTCAAGCATGAGTGGGTTTTATAGTCTAAGTGCTTTTGAAAATATTGGATTATACAAAAGCTCCATTTGTTTTATTCATTTCATATGTGGACCCTCCTCTGAGCCATTTTTTGTCCCTTGAAAAACATGCCCCCTCATTATTTTACCAATCCATTCAAAATCCCTCGCTTTCTCTTTTTAAAATTAACTTTATGTCTTTGTTCTAAAAAACGTCATTACGTAGGCCATTGATTTTATTTTTGTATTCATGTTTTTAATAAGGATTACCCTTTACTCTTGTTTGTTAACGTAATTTAAATTGTCATTTGTTTGTGACATCATTTTGATTGGATTTAATATTATTAATTTAAATTAAAGTTTATTTAAGAGTCTAAAATAATTTAGTTTAAAAGATTTGTCAATTTAATTTGATTGTTGGTTATTTTCTAAGAGAAATGGAATTTTGATGTTGAGAAATGGAGTGAAAGTGGTAAATGTCAATGGAAAGTGAAATGGAGAGGATGGGAAATTTTGATGGTCATGGTGTCAACTGACAGTGGAATAGCCCCCATGTTGAACAAGGAAGATGAGGAGTGGCGTATGTACGTCCGTGTAGTATCAGAAACCTGAGTCATTCCACTCAAGATGCTTATCTATGCTATTACATTGGCAAATTCTCTAGTCCCTCCATTCCATGAAAAGAAAGCAACAGGCATAGGAAGGGAAAGTCTGCCTCTTTCTCTTCTTTTATGCCTGCCTCATATACCATAGCTCCACTATTCCCTACTTTTCCCTCTCTCTCTCGCAATGGTGACTTATGGGAGAGACTGGATGTATAATTTTGGCCATGGTTTGAATAATTTTGTGGCTATGAGATTTATCCCTCATTCGACATGTTTGAAGGGCTTTCTCCATGGGGTGGAAGGGGAACAAAATGTCAATTTCTCCAGTGTACTTTTCTCTATGAATAGCAAAATAGAGATTCCCTGATAGAGAGAGAAGAATCTTTATTTACTCTTGTTGATACAATTTTAATGGCAGAGTACATAGCCCCAACTTGGGGAAAGTCACAATTTGAATGAAATACAGATAGATGACGGGTGAAAGGAGGGAAGGGGGAAAATGTGTGCCAAGGATAAAAAAAAAGTTGGAGACTTTCTCTCTTTCCCTGTTTTGTAAGGACAGTGTTCCCATATGGACGGACTGTTCGGTATGAAGTTCACGTTTCTGTGTGAATCCCATGGAAGCAACCCCATGGTCTACAAATGTACTACTCTCCACTTATCTTTATTATCATTGCCTAGGCTCAGTGTCCGCCACTACGGCTAGGACGTTACTTACTGTCTGTCATACTTTCTCCCTGTCTCTCTCTTCGTGTAAACATTCTAACCACATCCAAATGAAATAATTTTACAGCTCACATTGTCTGTCACCGTATTTCATATTAAAACGAGTCTTGTCCACGTGTTTTTCTTCTCTTGTGAGAGAAAGTACATGATCCATCACATGGGAGAAAGTGGGCTGTGGAGATTAAAATATTATTCATTATTTTATCAACTCAGTCTCCAAATATACTTTCACTTCTTTTTTTTCTGTACTTACAGATACAACTCCACAGAAAAAAATATTTAGCAATGTTTTCTCTTTCCTGAATTTTAGAATTTTCAAAGGAATTTCGAGTGCAGTTTCAGTTTCAAGAGGATTGAAAATATAAAAAAAATTATTTTTTGTAATCAGCGCTGAAACGCATGAAAAAAGGGTTGATTAAAATGTAGTACAGTCTAATGATTTAGTTTATTTTTTTTATGATGACGTATGAATTTATGATGGCTATTAGTGATTGCAAAAAAAAGTTGCCTTGCCATGAAACACAATTTTTTTCCCTTTCCAATTAAGCCCAAAAAAGAGAAAGTGGGAACAGGGGAAAGTTTTTTGATGAAATGACGAGCATTACTCATTTTAACGTACATCAATAAATATATACTCCACTTTGAATAATTTCAGCTCAATTAACTAAACTTTCTCCAAAGCTACTCCCATCAAATTCCCTCACAAAATTTCTTTTATGAATTGTCGTCAAGAATCAAGTGAAAGCAGTCGCAGCAATAGTAGTACATAGCATGCGTTTCCATTGCTGTACAAATATTTCTGTACACGCATAGAAAGAAAAGTTGAATATAAAATAGTAGGGGAGAAAGTAGAAAGGTAAATGATGTGATAGGGCATGTGTGTGTATAGGTGGATGTATAGAGGATAATTTAAATGGCGTTAAAATAGCAAAAAGATGTGATACGGTTCATCCGTCCTTTTATAGACCCTGTAATTAACTCTAGACATATTACTTCAAGTGACAAGCCAAACAAATCTTTGGTAAAATGAACACTAAAGTGGTCCTTGCCTATAAACTTTAGACAAACTCGGAGAGAGAGAGAGGGAGAGAGGGAGATTTGTATTGACAACAACAAGATGACGGCAAGAGTACCAAAGAGAGAATAAAAGGCTTGAGTACTTTTACTTTCTCTTCCCATACTATACATGTATAGTATAGCATCCTCAATGTAGAGAGTTGAAAACGAAATGAGAGATTGTGTTCCACAACACAAACCTCCCCTCTTCATCATTTTCACTCTCCTTTCTCCAACTATTAGCTAAAAGATATAAGGCAAACATTGAAACCACATTTATTTACATTTAAATCTCATTTTCTCTATAATCAAAAGTTAAGTGTCACGTCACTTGGAAATAAACTTTCTCTCTCTCTCGTCGATATTGAAGGGAATGCAGTGCAGCGCGTTGATTTTGTATTGTAAAGAATGGAGGCAATCAAAATATTGGAATTTTACTAAGGTACAGTTGTAGTGTCCTCATAAAATTCTTTGAATCATTTTTTATGTCAGAGAGAAAGCTAAAATCCAAAGGATTCACCTGCAGTGCTCAATTTTTGTGACACCCAACCAACTTAACACTTTACAGGTAGAAAAAGGAGAGAAGGAGCAAGTAAATTCGTTTTGGGGGTTGTAGTGATTTTGATGTGGAAAGGGGAATTTTTTATTTTGGCCTACAAGAGAATTATGGGCTGTAGAGAATGATGATGTGTACATGGACAAGGTAAGGAAAGTGTGTAGAGGATAAAAAAAATATATCTAAAATAGGAGAGTGAAACTCATGGAATCGGAAATAAAAGGATGACATTTGGTGAAATGCATGCGTACCGCTTCCTCAGTTTTTCCTCCCTGTCGCATTTATTTTATCTCCCATGTACATTTTTCCTAGTCACCCCTCTTGTATTGCATCGACGTGCTATTTCTCTCTTGAAAATTCTTTTTTTTTCTTTTGGCCTCGCCTCTGTATGTGTGTGTGTGGCTGCTGCTGCGTACATTTAACTGTGTGGTTGCCAACCCGTAAAAAATAAGGGAAAAGAAAGGAAAGCTTTTAGAAGGAGAGAGAAGAATATTTTTGCCTGACTGTGACAGTATAAGCCATCCTCTCCAATTGCATTCATCCATCCATGCGGTCGCATCTCATCTCATTGCTTTCAAATTGTCTCATCTTCTTCCTTCTTTTTTCTCCTTCTTTGCTTTATCTGTACGCATACAGCACACAAACAGACGGAGACATGAGACACACGCACACTTTCTCCATATAAGCCCCTTACTTGTTCACACTATTTCCAATGATTTTTTTCCCTTCTTTCTCTTATGGCGTGTCTTCTATGGGATACAAAGAATTCTCATTCCCATTCTGTCAAAGGTGAAAGTAGACTCTATTATGTACATGATTGTCCTACATGGACATACACAGTTATTGTTTCCCAAACTTGACTCGGGGACTTTCTCTTCTTTTTTTTGTAAAACATAAAAGTTATTTTTACACGTACGTCAGCATTCATCCCCCTAATCCCACCTTGATTTTTTTTTTGTACAAAGCCCCCCTCCATTTTATATATCAAGACCCTCCCACATTCCCATAAAAAAAATTATATTTTTTTTGTGTCATAGCCAACTGGTTTTCTTTTCAATGAAACGAAAATTTTTCGTTTTAGCTACATTTTCAATGATGTACAATTGACATTTGATCTTGTCTCTTTAAATCTGTTAAAATCTACCTCCTCCTTCTCTTTCCTTCCTCTTCGAGTAAAATTGCTGACTATGAAATTTAGTAGAGCTTTTATTTGGGAAATTAAAAAATAAGACTGAATATTCCATTTGAGAGATATGGCAAAAAAAGGAAATAATATTGGGAATGTTGAGTATTTATACAATAGAACATGGAAAGGTTGAGAGAGAGAGAGAGAGAAAGTGGTCTTTCTCTTTCATCATGGAGAGAATGAATGGAAGACGTTTTTGGTTGGCTGGCTTTCTTCGTTCTTAGGAGAAAAAAAAAGTAAAGCTGTATTTACCAAGATAAGAAACATAATTCCAAGTTAATACTTGTACGAATGAATTCAATGTTATTTTCTCTTTTTTTTCTTCTTTCTCTCATATACAGATATGTAATATGTGCTTTCACCAACCATGAAAAAGTCTTTACTTTTTTTTATATATATAAATAATATATATAAAGAAATCTATCATATAGATTTTTTTTCACTAGACAAGCCAATCCGTCAATACCATCGAATCGCCATTTCCATTCAACTCCAGCTTTCTAACATTAGACTCCCTTCGTTCCAGACTTGTTGTTGGTTTCTGAGTTTTTTTTGTATAAAAAAAACTCCCCAGACTTTCTCCCTTTTTTTCTCTCTGCCGTACACACAGGTGGTCTATAATATAAAAAACCCAGCCACATTCCACAGTCTCTCTCTCTTTCCCTCTCTCTCTCTCTCTGTATCTGTTGCATTCCTTGCTCAAATTCAAGAGTAAAAAAAGTGGGGCTTTTCTCTAAATAAACTGAAATATAATATATGTGAGGGGAGTGCATGAAATTTATGGTTATTTTTTTTCTTCACGCTTGACTTGCATTTCTTGGACTTTCCTTTTTATTCAGAGACTACTTTTTTTGTCATGAATGGCCGACTGGTTCAATTTTCTCTGTGTCTTTTTTTCCTCTCTCTCTCTCTCGTGAACTCGAATGACCCAGAAAATCCAAAAATGAAAGTGACAAGGAAAAGCTGAAGGAAGAGATTTTTGGTTACTTCCATGAATTTGGGAGGGGAAAAGAGTTTCATGTTCTTGACAGGCAATTTAAAGCATTTAAATAATACCAATGATGATGAGTTTGTCAATCATTTAGTATGTACACCAATGGAGAAAGCGAGAGAGAAAGATTGTTCAATGTAAATAACACAATTCATTTCACGCTGGGAGAGCCCTAACAATCGTCGAGGGTAACCTCTTGTTTACAATGAAGCAACTCGGCTTATAAATAAAATGGAGGGCAGGAGGGAGAGGGGGGGGGGAACTACAAATGGCAAATGGCTTAAAAAAGGGCTAGACTATTAGAGGCATTGTGATGGAGATTGAGGTCTTGTTTAAATGAAAGTGGAGCATTAGGTGATCAGTTGCCAATGACGAGACAAAAGACATCATAAGGGGAATCAACAAGATGAGACTGATAACACTAAGCTCACACAAAAGACTCACCCCCCCCCCCCCTCCCAATTCTCCAACAGTTATTGGAATTGAGTCTCAAAATATCTTTTTTGAATCTTTAAAAGATTACAAAAAATGTAAATGAGGATTTTCCAACTCTTGAGTCTGATCCAAGAGCAAGGGATAAAAAAAATAAATTGAACTTATTAACATCAAGTCATGAAGAATTCCTCCGTGTCTTCACTTGGGTTCTGAATTTATTTTTTTTCTTCTTTTTTTTAGTCCCATTAGGATCATATTTACGATGCTTTCTCTTTTTTTTAGCCTGAGAAAATGAAGTGTTCGATTTTCGATTCATTCTCATACATCATCTCGACTTACAGACTATTTTTTTCTTTCTTTTTTTGAGTCCCTCATGGAATTTCAGTGGGGAGGGGGGTACATATTTATGTGAAGGCCTTGAGGAGAGAGAGAGACTTTTCCTCATTTTAACCTCGTTCCATCCATCCATCCCCGCCTGGTCTATCCGACAAAAAATTCCATATCCTCTAAATCAAAAAATAATATAGCAAAAATCATATAAAACTTTCTCCCTCCTTTTTCATTCTCTCTTCATTTCTCTCTCTATCCTACCTCTTTTTTTGCTATCTCATGATGATGATAACGATGCGATGCGGCTGAAATGTTCCGATTTCATCATGATGAGATCCCTTCTATCTATCTATCTCACCCCCCCCCCTTCTTTCTCCTCTTCCACATATACAACTTTCACTCTCTGCTCACGCTCAATAGAATTTCTCAACCATTAACTTTTTTTGCCTCTTCTTCTTTTCTTGCTTTCTCCATAATTTTAAAGGGAACATTAGACAGAGAGAGAGAGAAAGTCCTTGTTCACGCCTCACACTTTCAAATAACTTTGTGTGTCTTCTTTTCACAAATTCACACCCATAAAATCTTTCCCCTCTTTTCTCTAGTAGTTATAAAAAAATTTTCATCCCATCATTACGAAAATTATGAGGAGAAAAAAAATGATTAAGGAAACTTCCTTATGGGATATTACAAAATTTGTAAATTTCTCTCTCTTTCTCTGATTCTTCACCTCCATTTTATATAAATTATTTTATTATTATTCTGTGAATTCTAATCAAGTTTATTTTACATTAAAAATATATAATTTCTTTTATGTGAATAAGTTCATAAATAAATGTAAATGTCTTCTCAATTCTGTCTCCATCTAAATTCTCAATTTAAAATCCCATAAAAAGAAGAGATGGTCATATAATACATGAAAAGTGGAGATATATTTTTAAATGAATTTTCCATTTGTAAAATAAAAAAAGACTTTAATTTTTTTTGTGCAGTGAAAGCCAAAGGTGGATAAACAATAGAAAATGTAAAAAGTTAATGGAAGAAGGTGACAGATGAAAGAAATATGGGGCCAAGTCTTTGACTATTTTCTCCACGAGGTCTTTGCATAAAGTTCAAGAGGGGAGAAAGTGAGGACAATGGTGGAGGATACAAGAATGTACACATGGTGGTTTGTAGGAATGTAAGAGAAAGGAGGAGGAGAAGAATACATTCTGAAAACAAAACAAGGGGAGATGGAGCGTAGGCGCTTGCATGGCATGTCCTGATAAATTGACGCCATCGAGCAATGCAAGTGAAGGTATTAGAGCTAAGCACAAACCGTCTCATGGCTTATTTATGCCCCTCGTTTCGATCACAAGGAGAATACACGATGCTCGACTCGACTAACGTGTCTTAATCCACTCCATGTTCTCTCCCCCTCCTCCTCCAAACTTTCTCTTGTCTTCTACCACCATATTATTTCTTTTCTATGTCACTGTGTTCCCTCTCCCTCTCTCTCTCTCTGTCGACATATAAGAACAGCCGGAGAGAAAGTTTTTTTTCTCTCTCTCTCTCTCTTCAATGTAAGTTCCCATGTGTGTATGCGTTTCCAATAAGGACAAAAAAAGTTGGTTTTGTTGGAGAGAACATGGTTGACTGAATATTTTGGTCTATGTCTTGCCTTCGACATAGCTTTCTCCAACTCCTCCTGCATATTGTGATAACTTGGAGAATAAAGTGAGAACAGGGTGAAGGATGAAGGTTAGGAAGAACTCGTAGGCATTATGTTACCCGCGAAAAAAAACTCGTATTCTTTTTCTCTTTTTTTAAATTAAATGGTTTAAGAGGAAAAATTGAAAATACTTTCTTTTTACCCAAACCCCTCACTTTATTTCTTGTACATGTACGTAGAGTCAAGAAAGAGGCTATGGCGAGTTGCAAAATATTTTACTTGTTTTACTTTCTGTCTCTCTCTTTTCACAACAACAGAATTAATTTAATGTCCCATACTTTCTCCCTTGAACGTAGCCAGAATACATAAGAAGGCCCTCTGGCATTTTTTTTAAAAAAAATGGAGAGTCAAATATTCATTTTGTTGATGTGACTAGAACCATTCGAAATAATTTATACGTGTTGAGACCCCCACAAGCTATGTCAAACTAGTGGAGACAGCCTTAGAATTTTATGGGGACTTTGAATACACAAAAAAGTATTCAATTATAGACCATTTAAAATTGTCACCTCGTCTGCCTTTTGTTTTATCCTTAAAATTGCTTGTAGGCTTACTTTCATCATGAAGGCAAAAAATGGGGATAAATGTTGAGCTTGTTGCTGGCCATTGAAAAAATGGGGGGATTGACAAGAATAGGGAAGCGGGATTTGGAGAGAGTAAAATGGGAAAGCTACAAGTAAAAAGAGAGAGTGAAGTGGATCGAGTGAAGGGGGAGAGTGTAGGAGTCAAGGAAATAATTGACTTGATGGCTTCACCACAACATACTAACCACACTGTACCATCAACCATCAAATGTACTGAGGTTAACACTACAGAGAGAGAGAGAGAAAGTCACAAGACGTGACATGGAATGAAATCTAGTCAGTGACGACGACAAGGATGACAGCCAACCCGCCATACCAGAGGCCCTAACCAAATTCTATGGGTTAACGACGCTTCCATGATACATATTAACTCTATAGAGAAAGCTCCATCAAGAATTGACAATCTTGATCATCCTCCCTAGAGTTTTACGCATCATAAGATGAAAGCATAATTATTTTTTTCTCTGTCAAGGTCCTTGTCTCCATTTCATGGCCACAAAGAAAATAAAAGCCAGAGGCGACTTTTGTCACACACGGGGAGAAAAAAGGGATGGGGAAAGTCATTGAGAAGAGCGTGAGGGATGGTAAAGAGACTATTAAATTAAATTATTATAATGTAGAGGAAAAAGACATCATAGGCTATGGATGGCTTATAGCTATTGATGAGGTACTTGTAAGCCATAAACTGAATTAAACGACCTCTCTCTCTCTCTGGGTCTTCCTGCCTTTAAAAAATTTATGTTTATACGATTCATAAGTGTAGTCAATTTCGTATGCCGAGCATGGATTTTCTTAGTGGCCCTACAACCATGACTTGGCGAATCGTAGAGTCCTTGTGAGCCTCTCCAGTTTTCTGCATTCTTTTCCTCCTCAGCTAATATTAAGTTAGTATCTGTTGAAAAGCCATTTTCTTCTTTCTCTCTCTTTCTCTCTTGCCCAACCAAAACTTTCTCTTTGCCCTCCAGACATCTTCATCCGCTTCCATCCGTACTCTTCCCTTTCCTTTCCTTTGTATGTCCTCTCTCTCTATCTCTCTCTCTGTACGGGGAAAACCGCAATGGGCATTCAACCAAGGAATGAGTGCCCACAAATAAATTCAATTGAATCCGAATCCAACTTTTTTTTGTGAATTTGTCATGGACATGATTTTTTCAAGAACTAACTTTATGCATCATTTTCCACCCACTAAATCCAACTCTAACTTTTTCCCTCTCTCTCTCTTTCTCTTTGGCTTGTGAGAGATCGTCGGTCAGCCCATTTGTACAGTTCTATTTTTTTATAAAGGCAATTTAATTCCAATTTGTAAAACAGTCACTCGCTTTCTCTTTTTAATGCATGACAATGACAGAGAGAATGTGAATAAAAAAATTTAATAATTTGATTCAAAGACAAATTATCATTTTTAATAGTTCCATTAAAAATAACCCACTTTCACTCCAACTCTCGTCAGCTGGGAGAGTGAGCGGAATGGGAATGAAATAAGACAAATGTGACCTTACACGTACATACGTTTTTGTGCGTTCAACGTATTTTGTAATAATGTACACATTTCTTCATCGTAAGGAGAAAGCGAGAAAGAAAGGAGAAAGTTTTGAAAAGTGTTGTCTGAAAATTGAAATAGTTTTTTTTCTTCTATTCTTTCTTTTCTAGGTATGACAGGATCATGGGAGAGATCATGCAAGGACTTTCTCCGTTGTTAGGGCAACGACTTGTCTAGAAGAGAGAGAAAGCAAAAAGAGAGTTAAATATTTATGGTGTTTCAAAATCCTATTAAATTGACCCACCATCACATTTCCCTTCTCCGTCGTTCCCTCTGCCCCTTTAAACCCACACTCGCCCAAAAACTTACAATGAGTACGGGGGGACCCCACACACGCGAGGGAAATGTTCTACGAAAAACACAAAAAAAAAGTTTTTGCCCTTCTATTGATAAAGCTAATTCTATTTTTTTTACACAAAAAAAACTTTAGTATAGCCATAATCCCTTTAAGGTACACAAGGACTAGGAGTACTCGATCCAGGTAAAAAATCCTTGTCGTGCAATTGAGAGGAGCAATTCTCAATTTTGTCGCAATATTTTAGCCAGGGGAAAAACAAAGTAAAAAAAGTAATAATATTTCAACGAATTGGATGATTAAGAATGGGGAAGAGAGGGAACAGGTGGAAAAAAGTAATTTATTATGGCCTGAGGAACGCCCACAAGTTAACTATAATGTAGAGGTACATGAAAGGATAGGAATATAAATTTATTATGTTCCATTTTACTGGCTTTTGGAATGAAAGGAAATTATCATAATTATTGACTTGTTTCACGCAATCCTAATCTTGCCCCCTCCCCTCCCTCTTGCCTGTACAATTTATTTTTTTTTACTCAATTCCCACAAAAGCAACAAGCAGGGGACAAAAGAGTCAGTTAATGAGTCGTACTTTCTCCCCGCTTTCTTCTTATCCTTCTTCTGGATGGAGAGTAAAGACAGAGGACAAATTGAGTGGAGAGAGGAGACATTGGGAAGATAATATGAAAGAAATGACAAGATTTTGTGTACGCAAGAGAGAGAGAGAGAGAGATGGAAATGGGGACTAGTAAAAATGAGTTGGTTGCCAGCCAATGACATTCAAGTTGATTGTGTTTGAGCAAAGTCGTAAATAAAGTGGAGCTGATTGTAAGCACGTCTGGAATGAGTAGATTGACGTTCATTGTAATCGGCTCCCTGCTTTCTCCATACGTTTAAAGGACCGTAAAGTCGATTAGGAAGAAAATTGATTTTTGGTCTTGAATCGATCTCAAAGGGATTAGACAATCGGATTAATCTAAAAGCAAAAGGAAAAGCGAACCAATTTCTGTCCAATATCATACCCAACCCCATTTTCTTTGGCACAAGTCTATGTGTATTTAGGATGTGAGGGGAAAGTGGGGAGGGGGGGATTTTGCATGTGTAAATATGTATACTCAGATAATTTATTGTATCACATCGTAAATTACGCTCCCCTTGTTCATTTACCACAAGAGAGAGAGAGAGAGAGAGAGAGAAATGGGAGAAAGTGGGGAAAGTACTGAGTACAATGACACATTTAGTCTCTTTACGAGGCATGAGAGAGTGAGTGAGTGCAGGAATTTAATTTGTTTCACCTTGAGCCTACAAAGTTGATACTTGAATATATTTGAATTTGGATTTAATCGAGAGAGAAAATTTCTCTCTCTCTCTCTCTCTCTAGTTTATAAATAATTCTGCCACCTGCTCATTCAAATACTTTCTCTCTCTTTCGAACCCCTCCTCCCCTTTTCCCTGTCATGTCAATAAAATGTGTAGTGAATTTTAGTCTGAGGGCGGTTTTTGTCTATCCAGAGGCGAACTGAGGGAGTTTTGTGGAGGCAAGAAAATATTGGGAGGATGAGGAGAGACACGCTAGAATAAATATTCATGTCAACTCAGGGAAAAGGCCTTGATTTGAATGATTTGTTGACAAATCCACATCTCTCTCTCAGTCAATTGTCTTGAAAATATGGACCACCCACCATTTACAATTTTCAATTTACATTTCCTAAATTGTCTATTTAAATAAATTTTTGAAATTTACATTTTGACATTTTGTTCTCAAAACAGTTTTTCTTTGTCTTTGTTTATCTTTCCAGAATTGTAGAATAATTTTAAGAAAATGGCCATGTCACAATGGAACGTAGTAGGGTGTCATTTAAATAATAAAGTTTTTAAAAAAATAAAACAAAACTCCAGATAATATCAACACCGACTTTCTCTTTCTCCCTCTCTCTGTAAATTGTAGTGTCCCATAAGTTAAACGGGAAGAAAGTCGGCAATTTAAAGGAATAAAAGAAAATAAACAGTAAAATAAAAAAAAGTTTCAAGAGAGTCGGAGAAAGTTGACTGAAAATGACAAAGAAAAAGGAGAGAGAAAGGGGAGAAAGGTTGAGATAGGAATGAAGTGGACAAGAGTGTCTTGAGACTATGACCCATGTATACTATAAAGCAAAAGAAAGGGAGAGAAAAGAAGAAAGTGGAGTATGGACCAATTTAACAAGATTCTTGAGATTCTTCCCAACAAAAAAAGAAAGGGAGTCAGTGAAAGTGGCCCAAGTCAACTTGACGATGGAGAGGAATAATGAAATCTGGGAATCTTGGACGATAGTAATTTCTCCAAAAAAAGGGGAAGAATATTACTCAGCCCCATCTTGTCACCTCCCAACACACAATAGAGAACGCTCTATAAGATGAGTATCTTTCTCCCTGTAATTTTATATGAAACGCTGACAACACGCAGTGGGACTGTGTGTGTGTGTGTTGGTTGTCACCAAGAAAAATGTGTGTGGACACACTGTGTTCGCATGTGTGTAGTATTATGTTCAGTAGAGAGACATGATTGCACACATAATTCTGTACTCTCTCTCTCTCTTGTACCCAGAGTAGGTACTTGGAGAGACAGAGAATGTGAATGGTGAAAGTGGACAAAACAATGAGAGATAAGGAAGAAAGAGATGCCATGTCATGGCCATACCTCGTTTCCCTCGGCGTTATTAGAATAGGAAGCACAGTCGTCGCAAACTTTTAAGCCGCATTCGGTGCATTCACGAGAATACTCGTCGGGCTTCATTGCCTTCACGCAAACACGACATCTCCCCGCACTCCCTGGCCGCCTACAAAAAAATACAAAAATATTATATATACACTTTCTCCACATATTTTTTTATACATAAAAAAGGAATGGAGAAAACATTTAAAATCCTGTATAAAACATTTTTTTTTGAAATCACATTCAGACCTCACATTTTCCATTTATTATTATCTCATCCTCCACACATGACAAAACACATGGAGAACCCCCCTCCCCCTTCTCCTCTTTCCCTTTCTCCCCCACTTTCTCTAAAACATGACGTCTGTCTTCTACCTCAATACCAAAGTTTTGAATATTTTATTAAATCAAGGGGAAATATTTAGAATTTTTCTATTTTTTTGTCAATACTATTTTTTAAAATTATTATTCTACTTTGAAATAAAACTTTCTCCACAAGCAAAAGAGAGAGAGAGAGGAGGGTGGATTAAAATATTAAAAGTTGGATGAAATTTTTTTTTATGTATACATAATTTATACATTGATACTTTATTTTTAGAGTTTCTTTTTTTATTTAAAAAAAAAAGAAAAAGAGAAAGCAAAAAAGAAAAGAGACAGAGAGTTACTGTCTCTCTTGTAGACAACTGTGTTCCATTAGTTTGCTCTATTATTCTTTTAAATTGAATCACAGTTTTAGATAGAAGAGAAAGCAGAAGGAGGGGGAAAAAGTTTAGGTTAGTTGTAAAGAGAAAGGAGAATGAATGGAGAAAGAAAGGAGAAAGATGAACAAGTTGGCGTCATCAAAGAGAATCATAAAATGTGGACCCCATATATTTTCTGTTCAAAGGGAGAGATGATTTGCAAGTCTCTAAAATTACCTAACTAACTAACAAGAAGAGTATTTAGGAGAAGAAAAGAGAGTTATAGTCAATTTTTTCCCTCTCTCTCTTTTATATTTATTACTCTACATAGGGAGAAAGTGAAAGTGTAGGTATGTAAAAAAAGAGGGAGAATAGGTAAACAAATTCGTATTTCATATTTCTTGAATGAAAAGAATATTTTGTCCCTGGGAGGATAAATTGTATTAGTTTCAATATTTCCACTCTCTGACTTTCTCCCTCGTTCGATCCAAAAATTTTCTATACATTTTCCCTTTCTCTCTCTCTTTTTCTCTAATGTTACTTTATAACGTACATGTTACATTCATACTTGAAAGAATTTCATTTTATGAACAAGTTCCTTACTTTCTCTTTTTTCTCTCTTACTTTCATTTATATATTACACACACATTACATTCTCTGTCCACAGTCAGAGAGAGAGAGTCCTTGGGGATTCATTGTTCAAAATTGGGACTCTCTTGATAGATATGGAGGGAGGAGGAGGGAGATGAAGAATGGTTATAATTATATTGAAAATGAAAATGAAATTTTAAATTTATATTTTCTCAGCCCAAAAAACTTTACTCAATCAGAGAGGACTCATGTATTAAACTCAATCTCCATATTATTTGTGTCTCCAAATAATATTAAGTAAATTGTAAAGCATGTTAATTTATAGACATGAGAATAAAAAATTGACTATATTTAATTTTCTCTTTTGTATAATGAGAATCATTATAAATTAGAATAAAAGAGAGAGAGAGAGAGGGAGAAAATTTTGTAGTGTATCAATGGAAGGAAAAAAGAAAATGGAGGGAGATAATTTAGACTTTTTTGTATTAAAAAAAATGGCACATGGATGTTACCAATCTAATGAAATATTCAGAGCCAACTGTAGTAAATGAACTGTGAATACCATCTTCTCATCTCATCAGATGAAATCATATTTTCTTGTGTCTTTATCCTCTTTCTCTCTCTCTCTCTGTGATGAAAATGTGGAGAAAAAATTCATCATTTTCTCTATTCCCCACTTGACCTACTTCACTCCTCTGTCTCTTGCAATCTGATCAGCTATTCTCCAATTTTTGGGGAGACATGGAGGGGGGGAGTTTATGAGATGGAAATCCGTCAGTGTATGAATATCGACAAATCTTAACCATTATTTAGTCTATAAAACTACACAACCCCATACGTCACTTTCTCTTTCTTTCTCTTTTATACAAACTTGATTGTTTACATTCCCCATCTTTTTTTTATCTCCCATCCTCTTGTCAATTTCCCCATTTGTCTATTTAAAATGTTGACGAGTGTCTATTCAAAAATGTGTGTGAGGGTACTTGTGTCATATTTTTGTCTATTAAAATTATTTTACTTTCATTCATTTCTCCTTTTGTAAAAATAACCATCGAGTACTCGTGTATTGATAGTCAATATTTTCTATAGTTTTTTTGATACTAAAATTATTGATGATTATTAAATATGGAAATTTAAATTTTTACGACACAAGTACAGTCTGTATTGGAGAAAGGAAGGGGAGAGAAAGTTATTTTTTGAATGAAATAAAATTAAATTTTCATGTCACTCGTTCTTCTTGTTCCAAGCTGTGACGAGGATGAAAAGGGCATTACAATTTAATGATTAGTTGAGTTTCAACTTTATGGGAGTGATTGTACTTCGGGGAAAATTATGTAGATACAAAAAGTGTATCTGTACAACTGAATTAGATAGAGAGGGGGGAGAGGGGGGAGTATTTGTGTTGGATAAAAAGTAATTATGGCGATACCCCCCTCTCCCTCTCTCCCATACAATGAATAATCCATCTGTTCTCATCGTCATCATAACAGGAGAAAAGGGAGCGTGGGGGCTCATTGTATTTATTTATTGTTTGGCGACCTTTTGAAATAAAGGAGACGACTCTTGTTTCCTTTCCCCACGTTTTTTTTCAAGCTTGACGCTTCAAATTGAACCAGTATAACTTTAATTAGTTTATGAGGAGGCCATAAACTCTTAATTCTCCATATGGTGACATAAAGGCCACTCATGAGAGTGCGAGTCTTTGTCTAATTTTGTATATTCAAGGCGGTCTCTACATGGGAGGGAGGGTGTGGACTTTTTTGGGTAATTGAACCCCTCAGAATGAAGAGAAAGTGAGAGGAGTGGGGGAGGGGTTGGATGAGTGGTTTATTTTTATTTGCTTTTGATTCACACGATTCTTCAATTATACTTTCTCTCCCTCAAAAACTTATCCTTTCGTGTTCGATGTCACACAAAAAACTTTGTTTGTCATTAAATTGCATGACTGTTTTTTAGTGAACCCATTTCTCTCTTTTTATTTATTTTCACACACCTTCCATACACAAAAGTCACATGTTAGAATTTTCATGATACACTAAAAAAAGGGAAAGGGGATAAATACTTGAGAAAGCTAAAGTTTTTGGGTAAATGGGATGGCCGTTAAAATTTAAGAGATTAAAATTTGTATGGGGTATTCAAAAACTCTATTTTCCACAAAAGGACTAATTAATTCCACTTGCTTTTCTTCTATTAAAAAGTTATTGCTTGACCATTAAAAAACTTTCTCTTTCTCTTGTCATTTTTCCAATGACTTGAAATTGTCTACGCACATATCTGTACAATGGAAAATATTTTTTAACAATTAAAACTTAAATCAAGACATTCTCTCTCAATCATAATGAGTCACAAAATAAATTTTTGTCTTTTGTCATCAAATCACTATTAAGATTTTAGTGGCACGTGACCATTTTTTATAATTAAAATTGACTACTTTTTTCTTGAAAATGTAATACAAAATGTCTCTATGTCCTACAGTGAGGAAAGACAGAAAAATAAATAGAGAATGTCAATTTATTCAAGTGAAAGATTGCAAGTCAGTTAAAATGTACACGTTGGCAATTTTGGAAATTTTCCATTGTTGGGAATCTCACTCAAGTAGAAAAAAAACTGGTTTTTTTGGGGAGTGGGTGAAAGTAAAATGGGACAATTTCTATGTAAAGGCCTTTAGCCTCTTCATCTTGTCCCATAGTTGCATGGATTGGAGTTTAGGGAAAGGAGTAGCGAGCATAACAATAAATTTACAAGGAAAACTACCCGCCTGAATTGGTGGGAACATCTGTTATCCATTATCTACACAGGACAAGGGAAAGTCGAGAGAAGGACCTCCGCTTTTCAACTTTTCCACGAGAGAAATTAATCCACTCTCTCTCTCTCTCTCGCTTTCTCCAAATCTTTATCATATACAGAGAAAAATATCTCTATAGTGCATACAGTGGAGTTTATAGGTTTTTCAAAATAAAAATAAACTTGTTAATTGTTCATGGCATCCTCATTATTGGAAAACCATCATCATCTCTTTTTCTACCTTCAAACGATTTTTGAGAATACATGTTATGTATATTTTATGTTATAAAAAATCTCCGCCTTCTTTCCAGGAATTCTGTCGACTACAATTACAATTGAAAATTTTCATCTCTTCTTTTTTCTACTTTGACAACCACAAAAAAAATTATTTAGGCTTTCATCTCTCTGGTTGTGAAAGTAGAGAAAGCTGAATTTTAATACAAAATATAAAGACTTTTCATGACAATGAACATGCAACTTGTCATTATTTTGAGAGAGAGAGAGGGGGAAAATAATATTTAATTATTTCTTTCTCTTTTTTTGTGTGTTGGTTTACCAAATGACATTTCCGTTTTGTGGACTTGACTGTAGGAAATAAAAGAAAAAAAGGAAATAGAACACAAGTCCCTTTTTTCCTTGCAAGTCAAAACCAAGTTTGCGGTAAAAAAGAGGAGCATCTTTGTGTGTTGAAAAGTTTGAAAATCATGAAACTTTTCTCCGTTTGCTTTCTCTCTTCCTTTCTTACTTTTTTGTGTGTGTGGCTCAAGCTCAAACTTGATTTCAATTGTAAGGCAATTGTATTCCAGTGGAAAAAAAAGAAAGTTTTTTTCAGAGATTCAATTGTCGAGTGAATGTACCATGAAATGTCCCCGTCACATCCAATGCAAATGGAATATACAAGATAACCATATGAGTCCTTTCTACATTCGACAGATTCTTCAAAAAAAGAGAGAAAGTAATTTCTTTCTTCTCCATACAAACCACTTCCCTCCCGTCTCTCCTTCCGGTTTTCAAACAGTTTCAGTTTCCATTTATTTTTACCTCTCTCTCTCTCTCTCGCTTTTTTCAGTACGGAATATTTTACATTGAACCACTTGGAAGATGAGAGTCTATGTAAATTCTTGGAATAATGGAAAATGAAGAGAGAAAGTAATGGGCCACTTTTCATTAGGCGGGAATCGCATTTCATTTCATTTCTCAGAATCTATTTTGAATTTTTCACTATTTTTAGAAAATATTCAAATAACGAGAAATGAAATTTATTATTTCTAATGTATTCATTTTTTGAAATTCAAAAAATTCTATACAATTTTAAGCATGATTGAGCAATTAAATATAATTATTAAAATGTCTGCATAATTTTATATTATTTGAAATTCTTTTTTCTATTTTTCTATGTCACATTAATATTTTTACATAATTTGTTTTTTTAGATAAATGAATGTTAAAAGAATTTAAATAAAAAATATTATTTTATACAAGAAGAATTTGTCATTAGGAATTGAATATTATAATTATAATCATAATTATAGTAGAATTCTTTTCACAATTGACTTAACGATAAATTAAATATTTTATTATGTTTTTATAATAAGTTGTCTTGAAAAATTTTCTTGAGAAATTTTAGTGCACGTGTTTGTCCCTTTTTAATTTATTTGTATACAAATTTTTATTTTAATGACATTTCAAGTTAAATTTACCAATAAAAGGGTTGCCATTGCCTCCTGGCTTTCTCTTGCTTTCCAATTCTTTTGACAGTAGAAAAGATTTTTGTTTCCTCTCTCTCTCTGTAATACTTTGAAAGTGGTACAGAGAAAGCGGAGAAAATCCCATAAAAGCCACGTGCCTCATTGAAAGACGGTACAATGGAAAATTAATGTGAGATGATAATCCACATTGAGACAGATTATCTCTTTAGAAATTTCTTGTTTCTTTTTATTATCAACTCTAAACCATTCATTTCATATACTCAAAAGGTAAAAAAAACATTACTTTCTCCGGATTTGTTTTTTCTCAATTTTTTTACAAAACACGAACGGAAAATTAGTCTCATAATCAGAAGAAGGATTACAAAAAAAGAGTCTAAAATTTAAAAAAGTTGGTTAAGATTCTTAAAAGTTCAAAATGGTTGTAATTTTAATTAAAAACTTTCTATTTATGTTTATTTCATTTGTAAAGATGGCAAAACTTATTTTATGGCTGTTTTTTTGTTATGAATTCCCTACACAAGAGAAAGCAGAGACTTATCCCGTAAAAAGGAAGTAAAATATTGAATGAGCTAACTAAAAATCAGATGAATACGTTCACATGGAAAAAAGGAAAGCTACTCAATTTGTCTAAAATTCTCCAAGGATGAACGGAAAGACCAAAGAGAAAGTGCATATAACTTATTTAATCAATACTCTGCATGCTCTTATCATCAAAGTTTTCTCTTTTGGTTTTTTTTTGCCCAAAAATGTTAGCCAAAGGGGGCCACAAATTCTCGTTTGTTAAATTTATTTTCATTGTGTCTTCTATTTGGATGAACTATTGTACATTGCAGAAAAAAAAATGTTTGTCTGTCTAGAAAACGTTTTGATGATTGAAATTAAAATTTATTCAATTCATGGATGGCCTTGGGTTATTTCAGAGACAGAAAAAAATAAAATTTGATGAAGAGTTTTTGTTGTGTGTTTGAAACTGTGTTTGAAAATGTTGTTGAGTGGACAAAGAGAGAAAGTCCGTGTTTCATTTCGTTTGAAATTGAATAAGAGTCAATGTTTGTTCCATGTGAATTCAAAATTTAATTGTGTGAAAGTCTTTGAGAAAATAATGAGAGGAGAAAGTGTAGTATCCTCTTGATAAGAGAGATGGATCAGAAAAAAAAGGTTGTTTTTGTTACTCTTCTAAAAACAAGTATCATCCGGATTTAATAAAGTTAAAAGGGAGAGAGAAAGTGAAAAAAAACTTACGGTGACTCGGTATTCTCCTTTTCTTCTAAAGTGATTGGTATAACATTTTGTTGAATTTCCTGTGTAGGAGTTTCAGGTTGCTGGTATTGTTGTTGTTGTTGATTTTGATATCCCCCTCCTCCTCCTGGCGGCTTCCCGCTTCCAAGTCGATTCGATACCGTCTCTTGTGCTTGTTGTAAAGTTTGCCTTAACCGCCCAATCGCCCCTGCTCCCGATGACGAGGAGGACGAAGAAGAATTTGATGGACTTCCAAATTGATTTGTATTTACATCCGTATTGGAGACCATCTGTAAAGAGAAAGCAAAAAAAATGATTCAGTTTTCTCCCAAACAATTGTAACATTTAATCGCTTTCAACTGCCCGTGGGCGTAATCGATTTTCGAATCTTGAAACTGGATCATTCGGATAAATACTACAACCCGCTTTTATTCCTCCCAGTTTTTTTATAAAGGGAAGAAACATAAGGAGCTTATTTTTTCAAGATAAAAAAATACTAAAGACCTTGACCTCATAAATAGAACACGGGGAAAGGTAGACTGTAGACGTGTATGTTTCTCTACTAGCAAATGAACAAAAAAAGGAGAAAGTCACCTTTGGAGGCCTTGAACAAAATACATAACTTTCATTCTACCAATTTCAAGAGAAAGCATATAAACCATGAAGGAGCCCACAATTCTCCCTTTTCATTCCTTCAAGTGGTTGTTCTTCTAGTTAAGCTGAGGAAATAGTGTGAACGCTAAAAATTGTCATAGACAATTTTGTGGATGGGAGAAAGTGGTCCAAAAAGTAGAAAGTAGAGATTTTGTGAGCTATTTTCACCATTTTTTTCTCCACAAGGCGGGACAGAGGTGATCATAAGTCTTTTAGCCAAGGAGGAGTCTCAAGTTGAGTAGATTTTACAGAGGAGAAAGTAAAATCTCTCTATCTTTTCCCTTTCCTTGTTCTTGTTCAAGTGGTGAGAATTTGGGATGACCATGGAGACTACAATCACCTCACGCTCTCATTTCTCTCTCCCACTGTCCTCCTTTCTCTCCACCCTTTCTCCCGATTGCAAAAAAAAGAAAAAGGGGAAAGTCCAACAGAATAAACGAAGCCATAAAGTGTCCTGTGTAGTCCATCTTACTACTCCGTTACTTTCTCTCTCTCTGGCTTACAAACAGCACAGACAGGAGAAAGCCCAATAACTCGACAAGCCAGGAGAGAGAAAGAGGGGGAGTGAAAGCACGTAGATGTGTGGTAGAAGAAAAAGTATTTTCTATTTAATAACAGTACCAAAGGCCTCGAGCTGAGTAGAGTAGAGTCGACACAGAGAAAGAAAAATACCAAGAGACGAGAGCTGACTTTCACTACAAGGACCAAAAAAAATGTTTTATATAACGACATAATATATATATATGTGGTCGGTTGTATTAACTTCCGCACGCACGCTTGAGTGTACCTCAAGCGAAAAAAATGAATCTAAAGTCTACAAGAAAAAAAATTCTCGTTTTTTCTATTGTAGAAAGAGGGGGGGGCTCTCTTTTCCTCCAGTTTCAATTTAATAATACTGCCAAGGAAATGACTATAGCACCCATACACATGGAACATGGACGAATCATGGGTAAGTACATTTTTTTTAAAAAAAGATGGTCGTTCGTCCTCCTTGTCGTTCTCAAGTCACTCAATCTTCTCTCCCCTGTCGTTTGCATATAGAAAACCATTCAAGTAAAACTAGTCACCTGATCAGGATACCAACGTACTTTCTCCTCCATCATCTCCCTCTCTCTCTCTCTCTCTCTGTCTGTGCTTTCTCCAACCAAATCAAAGGGGCTCTTTACATGTATCCAAATGGAGTAATGGACTTTGCTCTCGAGTATTGTACACAGATCGTTAATGTCAGAAATATAAATTTATACAGGATTTTCTCTTTTTACATGCACCATCAGTGCATGGCTGCCATGCTCCAGTGTTTAAGCTCATTTATAGAACATTGGACACGATTTCTCCCTCTCTCTCTCTCTCGTACTTTCTCTTATATGGGGGACTAACAAAAACAGAAGGGAAAGGGAGACTAACAAATTACAAGGTGGGCTCGACGCCTTTTGTTATTAGGGAATAATGTAGACCATCAGCTGGATGATGATGAGGATGGCTGGAAAACTGGAGAAGTGGAGTATTATGTTACAGGTTGATATAGATAAAGTCTTTGCCCTCCTTTTGTACCTCTCTCAAATGGCTCCATTGCATCCTCCCTTTCTCCTCGTATGGGAGAAAGTGGATGCAGAGAGGAAGAGGGGAATCTGTAGAATCGAGGATTTGGGTAATACTTGAGAGAGAGAGTTCCCTTTGTTGATGTCAAGCCCACAGGTATAAGCCAAAGGATGGTGGGGAGGGGGTTGGCTAGATAGAAATTTTGTACACACAGAGGCACAACCAAATGGGAACAAGTTCCAGGTTCCATTGTACTTAATCGAAATTTATTCCACTGACAGTCTGATAATGCGCCTCTCGGACAGGAAAATTTATTCATAGTAATCTCACACAGACTCCTACTCCCTCTCTGTCTGTGTAAATTTAAAAATTGATTATTTTGTTCAACACATACACACACACTACAAATCCTTTAGCTTTATTTTTTCTTCTTCTTCTTTTTTTTTTGACTAGATATTTTATATTCCATAAATTTTATTATTTTAACCAACTTCCGCCCACCCTTTCTTTCATCTCCTCCTACCATTTCTTCTTTTTTTTTTTCTTTTTTTTTGTGGAGAAACCTAAAGGGAATTTATTATTTTTAATTTTAGCCTCACCTCCATTTCTTTCCCTTTCTCTTTTTTTACTAAGAAAACTAGTTGATTCATGCTCAGTCTTGAAAATTTTGTGGTGGTGATTATGTGGATATGATAAAAGTAAAAGGAGGGAAAAGAAGAACAACAAGTTTTGAAAACTGTTGCTTTCACTTGTATCTTGTTGTCTTAGAAAATTCCAGGGAAAAGAGAGAAAGTAAGTTGTAACTTGTCAATGTCGGATAGACACACAGAAATGTTGAGCAAGGGAAAGAAGCTTATTCAAGATTATTTATTTTGTGGTCTTTTTTTCTAACCTTCTATGCCAAACTATTCGACAGGTAAATTTACTAGTTGCTTTCTCTCTCTCTGCTTTCTCTCCAGTCTCCAAAAAAATGAATATGATTCTCATTCCCCATTTCTTTTTTTCTTTTGCAAATTTTAGTAATCCTTGTCTCCCAATTTTGCCATTTACTTGCCAAGCCAACACAATTCTGTCACATTGAATTTCACAGAAAAAAACTTTCTCTTTTTGAAATATAGACGACACTACGTAAAATGTCCATATTGTGGATGAAACGTACATATTTATTTTTTTTGACTACAAGTCCTTATCGAGTATTAACTCTCCCATTGACAAGAGAGAAAGTTGTGAGTTGAAGGGAAAAGAAGTTTCTTTTTCTGTAAGAATTTCTAATAGATACGCATATACTCCCTTTATTACAGTTCCCAGATGGGCTTTGAACCTTCCGTGCGTTAGTATTTTTTTCTGGCCTCGTACAGATCCACTAAATCTATTTCCTTTTTTTGCTCCATGTGCCACAGATAGAGTGTCTGTATTACTGGGCATTGAGAGAGAGAGAGAGAGAGAGAGAGAAGTGAAGCAATTTTGTATGCTGAATAGTCTCTTTTCAATGGAACACCCCACCACATGTACATTACCTCATATATCCAGAGAGAGAGAGTAAAAGTAGGTGAAAGCTGGTGAAGAGAAGGGAAAGGTAAGCTGACGGTGAGGGAAAAGGGGAAGGTTGAACTGATGCAAATTCATGGAAATGGAATTTTCTTTGCCACAAAACCGGTATTAGGGATATGGACAGGACTGGAGAGATATTTTGCAGCTTCTTCTCTCTCTACTTTCACTTTTTTTCCAGAAAAAAAACTCATATCCCAGAGTCTGCTAAGGCTTTACAAATAGGTTTGTTCAAGTCAAAAATCAACGAGTGGGCGAGTCACATTTTTTTCCCTTGCAAAAAAATATGGATGAGCTCTATTTCTCTCTCTCTCTTTCTCTGGTCTACTTACCTACATGGAGAATTGGAAATAGGACGCACAGAATTCTTTTTTTTCTCACATCCGTAGGAATTCTACAGTGCACAGTGCACACTTTATATAAAAATGGAAGGAAAAAAAGAGAGAAAATTCTGTAGGCTGTAGGGTAAAAAAGGGAAAGAGTTTAGAGGATGGGCGAGTAGCCCTTGAGCAGGGTAGAAATGAGAGTAAAAAAATCAGTATGCATGCAATGCATGGATTTCCACACACACTCTCTCCAGTCTTTCCCTTCATACAAGTCTATAACCTTCCCTTTTATTACCCAGGACATAAGTCTTGCCGTCTTGCCATTGAGGCTACATGAACAGTCTTATCTCATCTCATGTGAGATGGCTGAACATTTGAAGAGAAATTTTTTCAATCCATGCTTCTACTCCCCAACTTGGATATTACAAAAAATGGAGAATGAAGCCTCTCTATTTTTTTGACTCATAAATTTTTTTTTTACAAAATATTTCCATCACCATCATATTTTTCACATGACATAATGTTACATGAGATGCTTGTCGGAGGAGGGGATGATTACACATTCATACATACCAACTTTCTCTCTCTCTCTTTCTCTCTCTGGGTCCAAGAGATCAAAGGTAACAAATGTTGATGATAAAGTAGAGCAAGAGAAAAAGACAATGACAGTGTGCGTCAGGTTGTCAGTTTTTTTATGTACAATTTCAGTCTATATCACTCGCTTATCACCATGATATTCTCCACTAACAACTCACATTATTTTTTTTGAGGAAACGGAAAAGGGAGGTAACAACTTATCTCTCGCTTTCTCTCTCTCAAACTGGATACGTGCCCATCTCTCATTTGACAAGCGGAAAAACGGAGTCATCTTCCAAGTCTAAATTATTAGCCATATCAAGTCCAGGGCCCATCTACTAGCTTTCTCTCCCAAACTATTTTGCACGAGCTATACTTTCTCTTCTCTTTTATATATCAAGCCACAAGTCGTGATCCGAATAGTATTTTATTTTACATTAACTAACATTTCCTCCTCTCTCTCTCTCTGTGTCTGTGTGAGTGTGTAGCCAACCAAATAAAATTTTCATATTATTTCTTATCTCTTCCCCTACCACTTTTTTCAAGTGTCCAAATACGATGCTTCCTGCATTTTGAGTTTTTAATTTTATTTTTAAATGACCCCCCCCCCCCACCCTTCTTGAAAAATAAATTTAGGGTGCTGTAGTGCTGTGTGTAGTTTAGTATTTTTTTTATAAACTATGTCTACGTCATTATTATTGAATTAATTAATAAAAGTCAAGAGAGAGAGAGAAAGCTCAAGTGCGTAATTTTTGAGGGGGAATTGATTGGATTGTCAACATGTTTAAAATAAATAAAAAAAAAAGAAAGTAAAAGAAAATAAAGAAACAAGAAATCTAGAAAATTGAGAGTTTGGGATATTTCATCAAATAAAAAAAATACCAGGGCTTGTCATCAACGACAAGTGTAAAGACAGAGAGAGAGAGAGTTGGACAAGGGAGGAGACGACACAACTTTTTACTTTTGTTCTTAACAAGTTTTTCTCATCTGTCAACAGTTAGCAGACTATACATTTATATATTTTTTTTATATGATTTAGAGAATCACAATGAAAACAGTTGAATGAGAAAAACAAAAGTAACTGCAACGCTTTCTCTATAAGAGAGAAAGAGCGAGCGAGGGAGGAGAGAGTAAAAAAAGAATCGAAGGAAATGTACAAAATTTAGAGATTATTTTAAATGACAAAAGTTGAAGAGGGCGGAGAGATGAGAGAGAGAGTTGATGAGAAATTTCTGTGTGTGTGTCTTGGTAGTGAATTGTGATGACAACATAATTTTGATGAAGGCTATAGCTATAATTTGTAGAGGGGGTTGTCTACCTATACATCTTATTTATAGAATGAGAGAGAGAGAGAGAGAGAGAGAGAATGGGTTCGTCTCCTTGATGACTGGACATCAGCAGAAATTTCCTCTTTCTCTTCATCATCCAACCAACTTTTCATCTCTACTTCTTGACTCTCCGTTTTATCAGCATCATGTCATCCCTCGGCTTTAAGGGTGAAGAGACAGAGCGGAAATGAAGCTGAGAGTGTTTTTATTAAAGTGAAAAGTAAGTGAAAAATAGACAGGAAGCAAGCTGTTCAATTAAATACTAAAGTGCTCTCTCTCTCTCTCTCTCTCAAAAAGTTCCTTTTTTTCTCCATGACTCTGTCTCTTTGTGACTACGACTACTGTGCTCTCAACTCACAAAGGAGTTTTGATCAAAAAATAAAAATCTTTTTGAGGATTTGAACCATCTAATATATACAATTAAAAAAGGATTGTCAACGTTTCAAAAAAAATTTGAGCCCCCTCCTCTTCAATGTCATGATCATGTGAAAGGTGTTCTCAAAAGAATTCAACTTTCTTTTTTTAATCCTATTTTAAAAAACAATCTTAAGTAGTTAAAAAAAGGGTGGGCAGGTAAATTTGACATACCTGCAAGTACTTTCTCTTTTTTGGGTGAATGTTCATTAATTCATTAGTTGGTTTTGGGAAAGGGAGAAAATCTTGGAAAGAGGAGAAAGGAGGGTACGTTACAAGGCGGCATTTAGGAGTAAAAGTGAAAGTCTATGTGGTCTGTATAGTTTTGTACTTAAAAGGGAAAAAAGTATTTTGACATGGCTTAGCAGTACACTACAAAAAAAAAGATGAAACAGAGAACATGATCAAAGAAATATCCTCATCAAAAAAAGGCAACATTATTATTGAAAGAACAAAGACAAAAAAGGAAAACTATAGACAGGGAGATTACAGACCTCCATTTTCCTATGGCGGGTTTCCATTTATTTTTATATAAAAAATTAATTGTTGTCATTTTAAATTAAAATGAAAACGTCATGAATTTAAATTTTACACACTAAAAGATTCAACTACAACAAACTCCCTTTATCACAGATTAGCATCATCATTAATTCCATGTCCACAATGCTAATAAAAAGAGAAAATGTAGACTAATGTGGGGATTTGTTCCATTTACAAAAGGTATCTCTGTACTTACATGTGTGTGCGTGCATGTGGTGGGCTTTTATAACTTTGTTGAAAGTTGAATTCAAAAATAAATTTTTGATTGTCAAAGCAAAACCAAAAAAAGATTTTCATCATCAACCTTTTTTTAAATTTTAATGAGAAATATTTTAATGACAAAATTTTACAAAATTTACCTTTTTCATGAACGAGACAACGTTTGTCGGCAACATTTTACAAGATGGCTTTGTGCGGAAATCAAACGATGCGGTAAAAATCAATCCATCTGAAAAAAATAACAATACAATATTTTATTAAGAATCTTCATACTTTCACCATAAATTTAAATCAATTTAAAATTGTACAGTTAAAATTCCAAAGATATTTTTAAATGTAGCAATTAAATATATTTTAATTATCTATCTAGCTCATATCTCATATTTCTCAAACGAAGGCAAGGATGCATCAAAATTTTCAAAATATTTTACTTAGGCAATACCTGTAGATTCCAAAAATGTTTCTAATTAATCTTTCTCCCTTTTCAACAAGGTGAAAGCAGAGGAGGGGGGAGTTGAATGAATATCGAATATTGCACTCAAGTTATTAGAGTAACTGTAGGCAACGGGATAGTAATAATAGAAAGCGGAATAGTTGGGGTGTAATTACGAGAGAGAGTGAAAGTGGAATAAGCTGGAGAAATGGAGAAAATGTAAATTTTGATGAGGTATGACAGAATTTTGTATTCCTGACACATTCCAGGAGCCCCTCTCGGAATGGCACAAGAAAATGGTGGAGTGCACATGGAGAAAATAAATCACGTGGTGGAGACACCAGCTCAGAATGAAAGGGAGAAATATTAAGTTGATTGTATTATTCAAACTGGAGACAGAGAGACAGAGACAAAGAATGAAAAACCCAGAGGAGCATATGCCCCATTCCTCAACCCCCTCCTCTCTCATTATAAACATTAAGTCATCATCTCCCACCCAATTCCAACTTTCTCTTCCAAAATTAGAATGTAGACAAAAAAAGAATTTTAAATATTTTTCATATGTATTTTTTAAAGTTAAATTTAGAAGATTAAATTGATGAGAAATTTAATTAGGATTAGTAATTTATATCTGTATAAAAATAAACTTGACATGTTGACAAAATTTTTTTGTATATTTCACGATTGGATTTTTTTGAAGAGAAAAAAGTTTTTGTGATTGGAACAAGATGCTTTTGTCATTAAAAAAATGAATAAAGTCGAGAGAGAGAGAGAAAGTGAAAAGGTTTGTATGTGGGAAAGTAAGATAGGGAGGAGTCTCATTAAAAAAAGGGAGAGGGAAAGTGTGGCTGTAGAAATGGGGAGTTTGATAACAAAACGAAGAATGAGAGACATGAGTAGTTTTTGAACAAGTTTTGTTGGCCTTTAGTAGAACACAATGGTGAGTCTCATAAGTTTGTCAAATGCACTGTCAACATTTTACTTTTCCAAAAAACTGATACCATCAACTTGTTCCCTCCATCCCTCCATTCCTCCATCCTTTCTTTCTCCAAGGACACACAAACTTTCTCTCTCTCTCTCTCTCTCTCTCTCTCCCTCTCTCTCTCTTGTCTATACAAGAATGCAATTTTAGAGTGCAGTGCAAATAATAAGACATAACATTAACAACAACCCCCTTTCTCTTTTTTTTACCTTTCCCCCAAATCCAAATGAAAATACATATTTAACTCAAATTAACATTTTTGTGACTTGAACTTAAATTTCGTTTTTAAATGTCAAAAAAAAGTTGTTGAATTATTTTTTATGTTAATATTTTTTTCTTGTGTCCACACTCACAATGATTACTTGTTTTTTTAAAAAAAAAAAACTTTTTTCTCCAAAAAATTGGACGAGTGCATGAATGACGTCAAAAAAGGGATTTTGAAGAGGACAAATTAAACCTTCAATTCCCTTCAAGTGCAGTTAACATGAAAAAAGTTGACAATTTTTGGGGTTTCTATTTAAACTTTGATGGTCCAAACTCCAACTAGAAAGATTGGAGAAAGTAGAGAGTAAAGGCAGAAGGGGAGGAGGAGGAGGGAGTTTGAAATTACAAACCACAACAAACTCTTCAATTTCTCTATTAAACTCAAACTTGGATCTATAAAAAAAGTGAAATAACAATATAAATATATATATAGTTTGTCCCTTTCTCTTGCTCAAAACTAGTACAGAGAGGAAGTATGAAGAAAGAGAAATAAACTTTATTTTTAATTTGACACGAAGGTCCCCAAAAAAATTTCTTTTTTTTCTTTTGTGTCTTCCCCCCCCCCCCTATCCATTCCTGTGCACCCCTCACGTCCCCTGTTTTTTTGAAAATGAACAATGACTCACATGTCGTTGCACTGGAATGCATTGTACAGGATTTACATTGTATTGAAAGGAGGGAGGCAGAAAGGTTTCTCTTTTATTTGCTCATGTTGTTTTTATATTTATTGATTACATGAGAGAAATGTTTGGATGCAATTAATCATAGAAATTTCTCCGTCTGTTATCGTCAAACAAAAAAAATCCTTCTTTTATTGTTAAGTGATTGATTTCATAATGTACAGTCACCCACTCACTTTCTCTCAAACATGAGAGAAATTGTAGCATGGGGAATAATGTTTTCCAAATTCTCGAGTCCATGAAAATAAATTGAGATGCCCACAATATTTTTCATTGACTTGATAAGACCAGGCCTTTAAATCAAAGAGAAAAAGAGATATGCAGAATTTTTAGAAATTGGTCATGAAATTATCAGAATAGAGTAATCAGTCATTTGGTGGCCATCGAATTTCTCCCGGGTACTTAGGACACTGGAGAAGAGACGAATTGTGGGATTATGTTCAACACAAAAGAATCATGCAATGTCTTTTTTTGAATGGAATTTTTTTATATAAAATGTGTGAGAAGAGAGAGAGAGAAAGCGATGGAGAGGTTGGATTGGGGATGGGAAATGGGGAAAGAGATAGAAAATTGATTACATGATTGCTGTACAAGGTAGCCCGTTTTTGGAGCGGTTGGGGAGGAACAATCAACATGAATAATGGATTTAAATGAATGGCAAAGACCTCGACGGTTGAGGATGTGAAATAGGCTGCCATAAATGGCTGAACACGGCGATTACTTCAGTTTGATTATACCACTAAAAGTCTAAAGGCCAGCGGGCTTTCATAACCATTTCCATCCAAAATTGGCCGATACAATGCATCCTATATGGTGAAAGTTAACTCTTTCATGGAATAAAAAAGAGAGAAACAAGAACATTTCCCGTCAAAAAACTCTCTCTCTCTCGTGCTTTCTCTTTAAACATGGCTATTTCTACACTTGTTGTCATCTCTTGTTTAGTCTACTTTTATATCCCTTCTGTCATTGACAACCTGTCCCCCTCGTCCATTTTTTATATTCAATCCTCAACTTTCCCATCCTTTTTTCTCCTTTCTCTATAATTATTAATTAACGCTTCCCATTTTTATCCTCAAAACTAATTGCCACAATTCAATCTCACTGACATGGACTGTACTGGTTAAAGCGGGAAAGTCATGTCAAAATTAGATAAAATTAATTTTGATTTTTTAAAAACAAATTTATTATTTTTACAACTAAATTGGTTTCAACAAGAGAACGTCACAAAAAAAAGTTTTTATTTTCAATTCTTTGACTTGTGCATCTCAATTCATAATAAGGAACAAAAAATAGAAAACTTTTTTTGTGCCCACGTGTGAGTGAAGAGAATGCTGAATAGGCGTAGGAAAAAGAGAAAGTAGAGAGACGTTAGTTGTACACACACAAACACACGGAGAAAAAAAGGGAAGAGAATTCTACTCCCATCAAAATTGAGAAAGAAAAGCTAAAATAAATTTGGGAATGGCACGGCATGCTTCTAGAGAGAGAGAAAGTGAGAGTGGAGAGTGAGATTTATGAAGTTTTGTGCGACTGCCTCGAAAATCCTGTTTTTTTTTGAGGTCGAGGTTACATGGTTATCGTTAGTTGGTCGTATTAGCGCCTACATTAGATCGCTCAGACGCCCCTTATAAATATCCTTGCTTTCCATTCTCCATGCTCATGCATTGCATTGCCAACAGGCCCCAAAAAAAGTAAAGGATTGCATCCATGCCGCCGACTTTTACGCTCTCCCTTGTATACTGTGGAAGATGTCAAGCAAGTGTAAATGAATGAATTTAGCTTGTGCAAACACGCGACGACAACTCAGAGTTTTCTCCTCACCCCCTCCCCCCTCCTCCACACGCCTTTCTCCATTGGCAAAAAAATGTATATGTACAGTTAAACTTAATATAAGCTTTCACCATGATTTTTCTATACAGATACTAGAACCCTTCCAATAGGCACTACAATGAAAGGACAACTGGAGGCGCACAAAGAGAAAGCGTTGGTGAGAAAAAACTAATGGCAATTTTTTTTTTGCTTTTACGACTAAAGCCAAAGAGACAAGGGAAAGTACATTTTTTTATCCCAAACAATTTTCTCTTGTTCAAATTATTGATTGAGTTTATTATTTTTAAGATCTATTTCTTCCTCACAATTCATTTCTTTTTTAAAAAATTTGTAAAAAAAAGAATTTAATTCTATTCAAACTTTCTCCATACAAATTACAAAAGAAATGAGGGGGGAGGACAGGTGATCAATATTATTGAGGATATCAATCAACTTTGATGTTTTTTCATTCTCGTCAGATTACAAAAGATGGAGGAATGTCAAGGGAGAGAAAATTAATTTTAAAAAAATTTGTCATTTGCTTTCTCCTCCTCCAATTTTCCATAATTGAGGAATTGTTAAATTTAGATGGGACGTGGTGATAGAAATTTTTGTGAAATGAAATGTTTTTTTTTACATTTGTCCATCAAGTTATGAAAGTATTAAAATAGTTTTTTAAAAACGTACAGTACAATCTCCCACTTAGCAACTGACTTTCTCTTTCTTATGTAAAGAAAGGAAGGAAAAGGCTTAAGCTTAGGACTTTCTCTCTACTTTTATCTATTTATTATGAGGTTCTAGTTTGTCTTTCATAAAAAACCACCGTGTTGCGTCTTTTCCTCTGTCTAAGTGGTCATACACTAAAATAGAGAAGAACTTTCTCTTTTCTTTCTCTTTTTTAAAAAAAAAACCTTTTTG
Source organism: Arrhopalites spinosus (assembly GCA_034700945.1). NCBI lineage: Eukaryota > Metazoa > Arthropoda > Collembola > Symphypleona > Arrhopalitidae > Arrhopalites > Arrhopalites spinosus. Next base: position 99,057 of record JAQIVZ010000052.1, read on the forward strand.
TCCTTCCTCAGTATAGCTAGAAGGTTGACATAAAAATTTTATAATGGTTGAGGAAAACTTCATTAACGATTTTTTTGATGACGTCTACTCTACACAAAATGGCAGATGCACTCACTGTACACAAAAGACTAAGCCTATTTTTAAAAGTTAAAATTGAGTTATTGTTTTTACAAAAAAAAAATTTTGAACAAATCCAAAATTCTCTACTTGGAAGGGAAGAGACCAGGTACAAATAAATTAAGAGAGAGAGAGAGTGAGATGCAACAACTTGTAACCTTATGTAAAGAGAAAACGAAATAGAAATGAGAAAGGAGAATAATTTAAATGTGTTATGATAGGGAGAAAGTGTAGAGAGAGAAAGAGAGAGAGATTATTTAAAATGTTATTTTTGTACAGGAAATATAACTTTTGGATTGAGAGTGAGTGGTCGTGAGAGATATGAAAGGATATGAAATAAGCCTAGGACAGAATGACGCCATAGAGAAAGGTTTAGAGAGAGAGGGGGGGGAGAAAGCTCTAGGGAAGGAATTTAATTGGACAATACAGTACATGGGGAATCACGTAAGGAGTGGAGGCAGAGAAAGCATTTCCCAGGGCTCACACCATGCACATCCCATTGGATCAACTTAAAAAAATATACGTTTCTATCTTGTATTTACGGGGAGGAGAAGAGGGGACACAAGGGAATAGAAAGCAAGAGAGAAAGTCTTTTCATGGAGCTTTATCTCTTGGTCCTTGGTTTTCTCCCTCGTCCCCATGAGTGACTAGCCCAAATAACAAACATGGGAAAGAACAAGTCTTTTTTTTGTCATGTGACATCATCTCCTTGGTCCCTCTGTCCAATTGTATGAGGGTGAAAAAAAAAGATTTCACTCACATTCAAAACTTGTGTAATACTTTTTTTTACCTTTCTTTTTTTTGTATCAATAAAAGGGGAAAGTTGAAGCGCTTGTTCAGGATTGGTGCAAGAGACATGGGATTGAGTGTTGAGTGTGTTGAAGGAGGAGGAGAGGGGAAAGTGGTGACCTCGAATAAAAAGAGTTGACACTAATGCAATAATTCTATATGGGAAAGAGAAAGAAGTGAAAGTACCCATTTTACTATTATTATTCTTTATTGAGTGGTCAGAACATCCATTAAGATGGTAATCCCATTCTCACGACTCGCAACAGGTTACAATTCACGGGTCAAGAGAGAAAGAGAAAATAAAAAATCCATAATATTTTCTCTTCTTTCTCTTCATTATTAATTGGTTGAAAATATTTTCAACTCAAAAAAACACACGCACAACTACTAACTACTGTACCTCACACAATGTAATGGCAAAAACTTTTTGATTTGGTTTTGGGCAAAGTCAAACAGAAGGAAAGAAAGTGTATGATTTGATATGGAGAAAGGTAGAAGAGAGAGAGAGTAAGGGTATGGATGGTTAAAGGTTTAATATTGTTGAGGATGGAGGATAGAAGGAGAAAATGTTGAAAAGGAGGATTTAAGCGTCGTCTATGTGCAATTCATCTTGTGTAAACATGAGACACGAGTTTTCGCTTCCATTTACACTTCAAGTCTATGAATGTGCATGGGTAGATACACACATAATATTATTCTATAATGGTACATTACGTGCTCCTATAATGGTCTCCCTTGCCATACAATCCCCCCCTCTCTCATCGTCATCATCCTCATCATCATCTTTCTTGGCAAGAAAGAGATGGGCTAGATAGGAAGGAAAAGCGAATTTTCATGTTACAAGAGGCCTATAAGCCTTGTATCAAAGGGAAAGATTGTGAGAGAATGAGACTACCTCTCTCTCTATACTTTCTCCTCTACTTTCTTTATAATCATCACATATATGTACACACACACGAGGACTCCTTGAGGTTGGTTATGTGATGTAGTTCGTGGTAGACAGGGCATAACAAGTTCTATCAAACTTTATACGTAGTGACAGTCACGATAGAGCAACAGGTCTATTCACGCTACACCACTCCACAACCTTCCCCCTTCTCCACTAGCCTCATGTACCACGTCGTCTCAGTCAGTCTTTCTCTTTTTTCTCTCTCTCTCTCTTACTTTCTCCTCTACCCATACACAACCTTAACACTCCTTATCCATCCCCTGTCCATTTCATCTTCTCTCTCTCTTGGAGAAAACCAACTACGGGGAAATCTAAACTGGGAAATTTCTCAACGTAAACATTGTCAAGGTCCCCTCCATCCTATCGCCCCCCTTCCCACCCCTCCCTCCCCTTTTCTTAACTAAATCAAGACTCGTGCTTGTATTTCTTTCCTGAGATGTCGACTATTGTTTTTTTTGTCAATCCACATTTTTAATTTAAATTTTTTTCATCTTATGAAATGGCTCATTTTTGAGTTTGTGTTGATTATTTTTAAGACCTCAAAATTAGTTTGTAATGGACAAACTATGTTTATGAGTTGATTGATTAATTATTTTTTGGATGGAGAAAGTAAGGAAAATAAATAGAGGGGAAGAGTGGGAGAAGGAGGATTTATGGTTTGTGGTGGGGAAAGAAGGAAAGACAAGAAATCATGGAGAAAGGAGAGGAGAGTGGACATGGAAATAAATTGTGGACTAAACTCATGGGAGTTCGGGGGGTCATTTTCACTATTGTGATGATTTATCATCACACTAATGACTCTCTTCATCTAAACCAATGGCCAGTATTATTTTAGCTCAACCGTATTAACAATGTACCACTCCATGGACCATTAAACACTTGCTGCTCCTTCCTTTTGTCTTTGTGGAGGAGCCTGCTATGGTGCTATGGGTATGGATGATTTTTTAGAGATGCGATTGGGAAAAAAATAATAAAGTACTAGAGCCAAGTGGCAACAGTTGAGTCCTATTCTCATAATATTCTATGGCGAGTTCATTTAATTGAGTTTTATGGCCCCCACCCACACCCTCCTCAATTCTCATGGTCATTTCAAATATCAATTACACCTGAACCATCCTCCTCCCCCTTTCTCTTGCAGTCCCATTAAATATTGTCAACTTTCTCCATATGCTACGATTCACCATCTGCTCATCGTAATAAACTAAAAAAATGGATAAAAAATCTTTGAAGATTTTTGAGTTTGAAATGAAATTGTATGGGAATTTTCAATTTTTTATTTAAAATTTTAAAAAACAATTCTTTTTGCCCTGTGGGACATTAATGAGATTCTTGGGGGAAAGATAAATGGAGACCAGATTGTTGTCAAAATTTTGATAAACATTTCGATTTTTTTGAGAGAGGATGGGACAAAGAGTTGTGTCCAATGAGAGAGAGAGAGATATGATAAAATAAAGATTGAACGTTTTGTCATTTGACTGGGTTGAGAGAAAGGAGAGAAAATGTTGTTTGATTTTCACAGTAGGGGAGACGGAGGTGACATCAAAAGTATGGCTGCTGTCTTGTTAAGGATCTGTTTTTCCATCATATGTAATGGTAATCAGTCACCAGAGTTATTTTAATGAAAATCAGCATGCTACAGAGGTAAAAGCGATCACTGTATCTCTTCCTTTCTCTCTCCTTTCTCTCTGTCTATCCACTCGGGAGAATGGTCTCCCCGCCCAAAAACCTTGGTGACAATAATTTTGAAGGGGTTGTACGTACATATGAGGAGAGTATGAGAAGGTTGAAGGGAAAAGAGAAAGTGACATGAAACAAAGAGGAGACAGACTATTTGCAATCAGCGGAAACCGCGATTCTCTCTTCACTTGGTTTGCTTTCCTCCCTGTTTTTCAATGATTCTTTCAACCATGGGAAAATATCCTTTCTCTCTCTCTTGTGTTTGTATGCCAAAGTTTCATCCCTGAGTGAAATGTTGATTTCAAAAACGGAAGAGGAGTTGAGTCAGAACCCATTCTATGTCAATTGTGGTTCTCTTTCGTGTAGGGGAAAGTGTCATTAGTGTTTTGAGCGTACAAGGTCACTGCATCAGAATCCGTAAATGATAGAATCAGAGAAAACAATACAAGAGAGAGTATCAAAGGTATTTCTATTTCAAATTTTGCTCCAGGATCTCTCATCCTTCCTCTCTCTCTATCTATTTTACCTTGTTCTTTCTCCCTCTTTTTACCTTGTTGCATCTTTTTCTCTTTTCTCTTTAAATGTCCCTTTTGGTCCTTTTCTCCATTTATCGACCATTTCTATTTACAATTTGCTTTCTCCATTTTTTTGTATTTTTTCAACAAGACCAATTTCATATTCAAACCATCACCAAAAACAAAAATCGACCGACATTTTAAACCTTTTACAGGTGCGCAAGTCTCATTTTGATACAAAGTTTAATTAACTAGACAATTAACACTTGAAAGTCTTTTTTTCTTCTTTTTTATACTACCTTACACACTTTGAGCAATTTGAAAAACAGTTTTAACATTTTTTTGTACTATGCCGCCTAGTCTGACAGTAGCTAGACTGTGTGTTGAAATGTGTTGTAACAACACAAATCGCATCACACACGCAGTTACTTTCTCCTCATGGAGAAAGCAGAGTTATGTGATGAGTGTTTGTGTGAAGGAATGTAGTAAGACGCCTTTTTTTAATACAAGCCTCTGAAAAACGTCTTTATAAAAGAGAAAAAAAGAGAGAAAAAGGAGGCCTGAGCCCATTCAGAACATGGTGGGTTGTTAAACTACAAGATTTTCACAGCCACAAAATAGGTTCACTTCAAACAGTTCAATCTACCGATTTCATTATTTCACAGCTGTCCAGCCAGAAAAACGTTGAAGAAAAAATGGCTTAAAGATTTCTACAAGGAATGAAGCAATCCACCACACAGAGAAAAAAAGAGGAAAAAAAGAGGGAGCAAATTGAGGCTCTCTGGTAGTTGCATGCTTCTATAATTTTCTTTTCTTTTTTTCTCGCTTCTATAGATATAAAAAAAACTGCTGGGTAGTTTGTACACGAGGGAATGTAAGTACCAACATGATGGGTTTGAAGAGAGAGAAAGATGCAAGGCCGCCTTTCTCTTTTTCTTTCCCTCTTAAAATTTCCGTTGCCTTCCTACTCTCCAGTGTGACTGAGAGAGAGAGAGAGAGAGAGAGAAAGTGTAGAAAGTGTGTTGTGCTGAAAATATAACGAGGTTGGTATGTATGCACATTCTCTAACATCATGATTCATCCATAAGGCAACCAGGGGAAAGCAAACTGTGGCAGGGAGGAGAAAGTAGAGACTTTTTAGCATGGCATAACTCATGGCAAAACCTCCTCAGCAGCCACCAGTTCCTCTCTAATATATTTTCTCCAGTCTCCAACTCTCTCAGTCAGCTTTTGCTTTCCTTTCCCATCGCTTGAGCTCCTTTACCCCTCTCTCTCTGTACTTTCTCTCTATAGTCGTCCAGGAAGAAAGTATTATTGATTTTGTATAGGGAAAGGAGTTAAAGGAGAATGGGTGTTGAGAGCGGAATTTTCTCTTGCTTTCTCTGCTAGAGATGGTAAGTTTGAGGGCAGGTATACACTGAGGACTTTGTCTATTCCTATCAGCATATGCACATGGACATTGAGCCAACATTATTTTGTCTCTCTCTCTCTCTCTTTCTCTCTCTCTCATATTTTACAGGGACACAACTGTAGATACTTTTTCTTTCCTTTCCCTTTAATATAAAACCAGCTGCTCTCTCTCTCTCTTCCTTCAAGAGAAAGGTATTGTCAAATTGAGGGGAGAAAAGGCGCAACACTTGAGTCACAGTCCCCTCCTCCTCCCTAGGAATGGTAACGAGGCTTAATGAAAGTTTGATTTAGTCCCTTCCCAACTCTCTCTCTTCCTTTTGGCTACAGCAATTGAGGTCAGCCTTGTATATTTATTATTACTTTGTCAATTATCACAGCTTAAATTCCACAAAACCATACACACTGGGATATTTACTCTACAAAGTACAAACCCCCCTCCCTTGTCTGACAGCAGCCACCTTTCTCCCATTAAATTTTGTGGGCTAATTAAGTGACATGGGTTTCATCCAAAGTTAACTCATGTCCTCTTCACTTTCTCTCTCCCTCATTATTTTCACTCATTTCCACACACACTTTCTCTCTCTCTCTTTTTGAGAGACCATCTTTTCATCATTATCAACTATGAAAATTTAGTAGAAAAAAAAAGATTGGGGATTTTTAAAGATTCATGTTTGTGGTGCTGGTGAAAGTAGAAAAAAAATTTTTTTTTGACAATCAACGTTTAAAAATAGAGTCCCCTACTTTTTATTTTAATTTGCCAAAAGGCTTTTCAGAAAGCATGCCCGATTACGTTGAGAGATGAATAAAAAATGAAGGGGGGGGATTTTATAATGAGAGAGGAATAATAAAAAAAGGCTCTTACCTAATAGAAATATAAGAATGGTAGTTGTAGAGGCGAGGACTATAATTGCGTGTATGGTTGTATTATGAGAATTAGTAGAAAAGTTTGAGTGTGGTGAAAGTAGTCGTCGTCATTTGACGTGTCATCATATCACCTCATGATGCTCACACATGGGGTCTGGGTACAAGAAAGTTAGTTGAAGGGAAGGGGAATGAGAGAAAGATGGAGGATGAGAACTGTAGTCGTCCTCAGAGTGTTGATGACGATGACAATGATGACTTGACGATGTCTGTGACAGAAAATTTGATGATGGATGACGAAGTGGATGATGCTCCTTAGTACAAATTTTGGGGAAAGAGTCAACAGACGGATGAGGACCAAGTAGGGAACGTGAACATGATGAACAAGTAGAATCCTTTATACATGGAATGTAAGTTACTACGAATTGGGCAACCAGCATCATTAAATCCTTCAACAGCTGATGAATTCACTACACTTTTCCTCCTCCTCCTCCTACAACTCCCCTCTAACAATACAACACCACTATCAAATGAACTGACAACCATCAGACTCAAAGAGAGAGTCCCCCCTCTCTTTCTCAACAACCAGAAAAGAAATTCAGGAAGAGGACCACCCCCCAAAAAATCCACTTTCTCCTTTTCCCTTTCTTCAACAAAACACTCTCTCCCTCATCTCTATCTGTAGACTGTCAAAAATAGGATATTTTATATTCATAAATATTTTTTTTTGGTAAAATGTCACTATCAACATGTGTATTATAATTCTTGTTGTTGTTGTTGTTGTATTATCGAAAAATGTTGAATTTATGAGATTTTGTACATATGTACATACATATACTATGTACAATATAAAACCCTCAATCTTGACTTGAGGAAATATCCAGGTAGGTTTGAGAGAGCACTGTAAGCACAACCACCATCTGATTTTTTTCTTCTTCTTTTTTTGGATGATTCTTGTACAACACAAAACACACACTTTCTCTAATGGATCACTAAGCTATTTGCTGAGCTTTTGGGTTGTTGGTCTTATATATATTTTTTTGTATGGGTGGCAAGTCATTACATACCAGACTTTGCCTTGTCTCCCTTATTCCCCTGTAAAGCTTATAGAGATAGATGAATGTTATCTATTCTCCATTAGTAAATGGCAATCGGAGAGGAAGTATCATTCCCAATTCCTTTTTTTTTCTCTTTCTTTTTTTCTAGTAGTATGTACAGAGATGTTGTAATATATTTTTACAAAATACAAAAGTCCACACACGCTCTACTACCCTTTTTCTTCCAATTTGAAAAATTCAACCCATGAATTTTCTCTCGTCGATGATTTCTTCTTTTTTCTTTTTTTTTAGTCAAGGATTTCTACAGATATTTGATATATATTTATATGTATATTATTTTTATTTGTTAGACCATCACATTATCACTTTTTTTCACTGGGTACATGTCTATCATTTTTTTTCGTCTTGTTGTTGAGTCGCGCTATCTTTATTTGGAAAGGAAGATGGGGAGAGAAAATTTATTAGCCACTACACGTGAAAGGTTTAAATGTTATTTTTTTCCATTTTCAGGTACATGATTCTTATCACTTAGAGAGAGAGGAGGAGGAGGAGGGGGGGAGTGATCATGATGGGATCATATAGTGGCTGTCTAATCATTGTGTTTATGAGTCATCAAAGAAATTTTATTTCTCACCACTCGTGCACTTTAAGTTTGTACTTGAAAAAGTGTTTAGTGTTGGAATTACAAATACAAAATTTTTGCCAACACCTACACCCTTATCCCTATATTATTTTCTCTCTTGCTTTCTTCCTTTCTCTTTTTTTTATCCCCTCCTATCACTTTAATCCAAAAAAACTCTTTTGGAGAATTTTATCTACTATCCAACCACCCTCCTTTCTCTTTTTCTCCGCTCTCGTTTTTTTGTGTGTGTGTGTGGAGACTCTCCCGTCTTTTGTAATCCCCTAGAGTGTAGTAGATTGTAGACAATTAACCAGAGAGAGCCAAGCTTTTAACTGTCTGTCGCATCTCCACATTCAACTTGTTTATGATCCCCCAACATGTTTGACAGACCAACAAGGAAGAAGATTGGGGATGAGGTGAAAATTCATGACGATTATAACTTGCTTTTACTTTCCACTTTCCATCAAAAAATATACTTTGACTAGAGAAGGTGTTCTGGGTGTGAGGAGAAGATTGAAAATTTTATGACACATTTAAAAATTCAACTCTTATATACAGGTATTCCATTGAGAGTCACTATTTTTGACCCCCCCCTTCAAAAATAAAGAGAAAGAGAAAGTGGAGCAATGTCAAATGACAACGATAAAAAAATGTATTTTTTTCTGTCTGGTAAATAATTATTTATTTAATATTACAAGTATTGACAATAGACAGGGAATGTATCGTTTTTCTCTTTCTATTGAATGATTTGAAGGAGAGAGAGAGGCAGTCGTTGGTTTGGACTGTGGGAGTGTGGGATGGGAAAATAGTGATGAAAAGAGACTCTGGTTGTTAGTGGTCTGGGGATGGTGGTCACATGAGAGGGTGTTAATGTTATTTACCCGGGAGTAAACCGTGTAAATGGTACAATAGAAGAGTCTTTATTCTTTCCACTGTGATGGTGGAGAAGGAGGAGACGAGTAAAACCTTTCATTTACACTCAAGTCGTGCATGTCTCATATCATCATCTTGTTTTTCTCCCCTTCTATTTATTTACATTTGGATGAATGTTTTTTATATGTACCCAATGCTCTTTCTCCAACACAAAGATTCTTTTCTTTTTTATCAACTCTCTTTACTTTCTCTCTTGTACAAATTAACTCAATCCTTTTTTTTGTACCCTTGACTTTGTCTAAGTGGCTCAAATACAATGTACAATTTTTTACAAGCTTTTGTACTACAATTTACTTTTTTTATTTATTTTTAAATGTGCGAATATTTTTTTTTTCTCTATTTTTTGCACGCTAAATAGATGAGGGTGAAAATTACAAATTTTATTTTGTGTATTTGTATTTTGTTAAATTGTGCTCCTGTCAAATTAAATTGAAGAAATATATAAAATATTTTTATTTTTTTCCTAAAATTTTAAAATGAACCACATTAGTGAGAGGTAGTGAGCGTGGTGTTGTCTTTTTTTAAATAAAATTAAACTCACAATTTAAATTTAATTGTTTTAACAGAGACACTTTTACTTTGACACTAGGCACAAAAATATTTTTTTTTGCTGATTATTTTTTCTTCAAAAAACACTTTTTTTTAAAAAAAGTTGATTTTAGTTTTTTTTCTAAAATTTATTTAATTTATGAAACACTGCACGCACAACACTTTTGAAAAAAAATTTCACTTTTTGAGATATGATTTGTGATGATATAGTCAATTAAAATTCAAACTCAATTAGGATAAATAATTTAATTCACTTTTTTGAGAATGAAATTTTCACTTGACTTTACTAAACTCTTTTTATTTCTACAAAAAGAAAAAAAAGAGAAAGCAAAAAAGTTTGATTTTTGTGTATTATTCTATACAAGTGATATTTGTCAGTCTTCTTTTTTTTGAACAATGTAAACACAAGAAATGAAAGAAAAACTTTTTAGAGAGAGGAGAGGGTACAATTTTCTGGTGAATTTTGCACAGTTGGAAAACTAAGAAATGATATTGTCTGTAGAGACTTGAGTCTTTCAAGTTGAAAAAAGTTGATTTTGATATGATGAGAGTTGGGAGTTAAAGAGAGTGGAAGGGAGAGACAACTCTTCTTTTTTTTGGTCTTGTTCTTTGTGAGTGAAAAAGACGAAGACGAAGAAGGGAAATTTAGTTTGATAAAGTTTTCCAACAAGATAAGGTCGGTCGGTCGACTCTAGAGAGAGTGAAGATCAGCGACAGACTGAAGTCGTGTAGAGAAAGGTAAGTGATAGTGGTTGTATGTGGAGACAGGGACTAGAGAGAGAGAGAGTTGCGGCGGTTGGTTTCTTGTGGCTTTTCCACAATTTCTCCTACTGCTTTCTCCCCCTTGTCAATTCCACTTGGAGGACAAGATGAGTCCTTGTGGGGGTTTAGTGTGGTCACTGAATTTGTGTGTACACATTACTATTCACAATTTATTTTTTTATTTTACATTTTCTCTCCTTTCTCCCTTCTCTACCACTAACAGACTGACTAACAGAGAATATAGAGAAAGCTAACGTCGATGAGTTTTCTCCTTGAGTCCGCGTGCTGTCCTTTTCCCAATGCGTGCGTGTGTGTACTTTAATAACAGAGCGAGTGTGTAGACTCCCTGCATGAGAAGTGGGGAGAGAAGAGTTAGGGGAGGGGGGAATTCGCCTAGACAGACAGCTCGGCGCTTTTTTCCATATTCTCTTATTACAACAGTTAGCATTGCAAGAGAGAGAGAAAGCGAGAGATGATGATGGGAAATATGCTCGCCCCAAAACTACACGAGAGAGAGGCAGAGACTTGTGGAGAAAGGGTAGGAATCCACCTCTCTCTTGTTCTTGGAGGCTCTCATGGCATGCCATGCCACGCAGGCCTGGCTGGAATCTTCAGCTTGAGTAGAGAAAGGAGATTCAGTGTAGAGTTACAGGTAACCAAGAACTCGGCTCATTGCCATTGCCAAAAGAGACTAGGGTAAAAAAAGGCTATCCTTGTACTCTCTCTCTCTCTTAAAAACTACAGTAGTAGTAGTATCTGTACTACCACACACAAGTTTTTTTTTGTGCCTTTACTTTCTCTTTTCTCTCTACCGCTACACACCTGGAACCTTCTTTGCTATTTTTTAATTTAAACGACCATTTTTTTCTGTGTCAGTCTATTATTATGTACCAAATTTTTATACAGTCTCCTCTGTAGAGTTTATATAAAAGTAGACTTTCTTACTTGAATTTAAAATTATAAGCTATGTTATTTGTATTAGTAAGAGATGGTACTTATATTCAACTAAATTTTATATGCACGCTCTACTTCCCCTCTCTCTCTCCCATCCTGGACTTTCATCATCATCAGACAGATCAGAGAGAGAGAGAGAGGAGTCGTCTTTGCAGGTAAATTTTGCAATATTCACATTATAAAACCTGGAGCAAAAGTCCCGAGTCTCTCTCTCTCTATTTCTGTGCCTGTCGGTGAATGTAATACAGAGAAGGGGCTCCAAATTTTATAGAATTGTGGAGAATGTAGACTGAATGCATTCCACATTCACATACGTTTTCATGAGTAAAGAGAGAGATCTTGTACAACAAAATGTAACCAAGGCTTGGTCTCAATTTGGTACATATTAACTATAAATATTCACAAGGGACTTTTTTTCCCTCCATGTACTATAGCCAACTTTATATCATGACTGTAACTGTAATACTTGGCCTAGTGTAATTTTCTAAGTGTATAAATATACAAGAGAGATGGGGAAGGGAGTGGAAAGTGATACTCACTTTGTGAGTGTCTCTCTCTCTTGCTTTCTCTACTTCCTCATTCTCCAAGTCTCATGTCAATGTAAATATAGGGAATTTCTAAAGGATTTCCTCTGTACAGTGGCTGACTGTGGGTTTATTAACGGAAAATATGCAATCACTATAATATCCTTGCTCTTCATTTCCACAACTCCACTTTCTCTCCATGTGTCTGCCTGCATCCATGTACATGTGTGTGAGTCGACTACATTTCCTTCTTTTCATTACTTTCCCCTCAGGGGTAAAGGCGTGTATTTTACTCTCTCTCTCTGCTTTCACTTCCTTCATTGCTTCAATGGTACTCCATTTCTCTACACCACAGAGAGATAGTCGTCTGGATGGATACTGCCAGTGTTGAAGAGACAGAAAAAAGAAGAAGAAGGGGGGAGGGGGAGGGGGATAGGAAACTATAAAAAAAATTCTCAAAGTTTCAATTCACTATTCCCATTGGAATCGTAACCAAGCCACTCTTATAGCTTCCATATATAATCGTACACCATATTCCTTCTCTCGAGTGCTTATTGCACGACTCTTTTTTTCTCGGTACAAACTACTTTCTCTCTCTCTTCTTTTCTAGAGACTTTCTTTTTTTTGCCCTTGTACTCAACCCAAGGCTAGTGGTAGCCCATGTCTTGTTCTCTTTTTTTTCTTGTGTGTACTTTTCTTTTTGCAAAAATTCAGGTAATCATGTTGTATAACCAAGACTATTTTGTCAAGGCTGTGCTATTTTATCCACTATACTTTGTACTTTCTCTTTCTACTTTCTCTCTCTCGCTCTCTCTCTCTCTCTTTGTCTCTCTCTGTACTCTTGTATATCTAGGCAAATCCCTTATTGTGACAGATACATTGTACAGTCTAAAGACCCTCCCCCTCCCTCTCGTTCTTGGCAAGTGTCTTGAGAGTGAAAAAAAGCGAGAAAGTAGATAATGTCAACTTTATTCTTCAAATTTTTTTACATTGAAAAAAACGAGAGACCTTTCCTAAAAAAAGGTCTGTTTTTTTTCTCCCCCTGCTTTCTCCGTCCCTCTTTGAAAAAAAAGCGTATTTTCACGCACTGATTCCGGCTCGTGTCCAAGTTGTGTAAGTGACGAGAGTTTTAAAAAAAAAGTCAGATGAGAAGACAATTCAAGCTGCTAATGGTATGAAGAGTATTTTAGCTTTTTTAAGGACCAGGACAAAAACTGACAAAAATTTTGAATTTTTTCTTTATTTTTAGTGTAACTGTGTATACATATATCACGTGCTTTTCTTACATTTTAAATTTATCATGTTCAATTAATATTAAAATAAGGAAATGTAATTAATTTATAATTAGAAAATATCGCGTAGGATTGTTTTGGAATGACGGGGAGATGATGTGAAGAAATTTCTGAGAATGAAATATAAAACACAAAATTCGCTTTACTTTCTCCAAAAAATGAGCCAAATGATGATCCACCTGACGTAAAGAAGAAGAGGGAGAGATTCTTGTTAATGATAGAATTGAAAGAAATGAGACCAAAACAAAATTGGTTAAGGTTTTCTTGCCATCCATTTGGTGTTTATGTGCGTCAAAGGAAAAGGAAGTGAGGGTGTGTTGTGTGGGGAGGTGAGTCTAATCTATCTGTTTTTAAGAAGGAAGATGGGCTGTACTTTCTAGGAACATTAATTTCTCATTTGTGAAGAAATGAGCCATGTTTTGGTAGTGTGAAAATTAAAATTTGTAGGAAGGTACAGGATGAAATTTGTTGGTGATAAAACTGATCAAAAAAAAATATGTTGAGTGTCTTTTTTTTCAAGACCCAAAGTTCGATTAGAAAGGTTAGTGTCCTCGTTTTCCATGTTAGTGGCCATATGGCTCTAAATGATGCAGAATACACGTTTTGGGATAAACTCATGAACTATCCAGGGGAAAAACATGAGAGAGAGGTTTGTAGAGATTGTACAAGGTTTGTAGATTCTAAACTAAATGAGATTAGAGGTAAGAGAAAATCCTAACTAATGTACTATGTAAATCCTTTGTATACTTTTACTACGATAATAGAACAAGACTTTCTCTCTCCCTCCAGTTGGGAGGGATCCAAACGATTATGTTGAGGATACAAAATTGTAAAATGTGGTTCATATTCTCTCTTACCTTTTATGTAATGTTGTACATGTACTGATATGTACGTGGGTAGTACACATTATGAGCCTGTCTTGTATTTTTTTTGGGGTTGATAATTTTTTAAAATGTAAGACTTTTTTTTTCAATTTCATTTTCAACCGTCCATGTCTAGAAAAGTCGTTGTGTTTGAATTGTTATTAACCAATCCATTCTTTTACATTGCAATTGTATGTTTGTACAGTTTGTACCATTTCTGTGTGCACAATGACCCTTGAACTTGGAAACATTTTGAGTGAGCCAGCGAGAGGGAGAAAGAATGAGTGGGTTTGAGACAGACAAAAAAAAAGTACAAGAAAAAGTTTTGAGTTACAATAATAATAATAAGTTGTACCATACTCGTATAAAGTTAAATCTTTTCATGTAGAGAGAGAGAGAGTGAGTGGAGTTGTAAATAAAGAAAAAAACATTCCCCTGACACGTAAAAAAAAGTCGGGTAATGTCATATCCATCATTAGCTTTTGGTAAAATAAGGGAGAAGCCTTTGAAAATCTGTACAACTTGTATACTTGTATTTGTATGTAAGTCTTACAAGCATGTTTCTCATATTTTTTTTTATTTTTCTCTAATGAGTTCCCTGGCGAGGTCTAACTTGATATCCAGTGAGGAAGGTTCTTATCTTTTGAGAAATCTCGTCTTGGATTTTTTCCTACGAGTCTAAATTTAGATCGATAAAATTTATTTGATTCAATTTATTTTATCGCCCACTACAGAATTCTGATGTGCTATAATATTGGTGCGTGCATGAAAGAGACAGAAATCTGTATTTTTGTGGATGGTATTATAATTGGTTGATAATTAATATATAATTGGGGTGCCTACAAAAAGCACCAACAAAATTGTCAACTAATCGCAATATTTGGAATAAAACTTCCACCGTGTACACATTTTTTTGCAAACAATGCATATCCATTTGGTGGTTCATGGTCATGTCCAGGTTTTCTTGAAATTTGTTGATGTATAACAGCAGCAATGAAAAATATTCATGAAATTCAGGGGTAACCAAAGGATTCGGGAGGAACGCCGAGGCAGCTGGATTACACGCTTTTCATTTGCGTACAATGGGCAAAATCAGGGTAAAATGGTTGTTGTTGTTTCTGTAAATGACGTGTATACTGCTGTTGTTGATGCATCGATGGATGAATTCTCAAAATATTTTATGCTAGTGACGACAGACATTCAAAGTCAAAAGTCCGAGGATGGGTCGGAGCGGAAAATGAATTTCCTGTTGAAATTTCCATCATAATATTATGTACTAGGCTAGTACTACTAGCGTACCATTTCAATGTAGTACATCAACTTTGAAATCCATTAGTGAAAAGGCATCTGGATTATATTTTCTATAATTCTTTGATGCATCCGCCACACACACACACACACCTTCCTCTTGAACCAATTCATTTACGGTCCCTAGTGATTTTACTTTTTCCTACTTGAACTCCAAACTTCAAGTGCAGAGAATGATGGAGAATCAAATTTAGACGAACAACATTTTGTAGAATTGATCTTGTAACCCTTGTGATTTTGCGAAATATTACTAACCTTCAATTTTTTGTAAAACAAAGTCTCGACCGTTCAGTCAGTGGTTGTAAGTCTGTCGCCACCTAGCTTATCTCTTGTTACCCTCCTCCTTCGGTTATCCGGGTATCGTATGATCTGGGGGAACCCGTTTTTGTCTATTTGACCTTCCACATAATATAAGATGACAGAATAATACAATCTTGACAGGTCGACAGAGTCCATATTTTTAATGTTAGAAAAATTGCTGAAACATGTCATTGTGTGTGCATACATTTTGTATTCACACACATGTGTAATGAAGCATAATTCATGAAACAATTTATTATATGATGATGACCCCAGAACTTGGTGACAAGTGACAGGTGACAGGTCAACGTTTTATTAAAAATATAAATGCCGAAGTCATCGGCAGACCGACACATCGATAAACCACGGAGGGGTAAAATTCAATTGAGAAAAAAAAAGAAAAAAAGTTTTTTTTGTCAAAAATTGAAGTAAATGGTTTGCTAATGATCCTGAAAGAAACCGATTTCAATAATAATTTATCATCTTGTTTCTCTTGAATATGTAGTTCAAGATGTGATAAAGTCAATCTAGTGTGTCTTGAATATTAAGGAGTTTGTAGTTTTTATTTTTACAAAATGTACACTTTACTCTCTGGACTGTATCGTCATTTAACGCAAAAAGATGAATACTGTATTGTGATATTAGGCCTCGATAATGCTGGTAAAACGGTAAGTGATTGCTACAATTTAATTAATAAGTCTTAATTTAAATATTAATCGCTGATTTTTTTAATAGACTTACCTGGATGCGGCAAAGGCATGTAATATGAAAGACTATAGAAGAGCTGACAGGGTAACATCAACTGTTGGTCTGAACATAGGAAGCATCGATACACAAGGAATAGCTCTTCATTTTTGGGATTTGGGTGGTCAAACAGAACTTCAATCTCTTTGGGATAAGGTTAATTAATAATATAAACCTAAATTATATACTTGCGATACAATTGTATTTTATATATGATGTCATAATTTTAATATCTAATAAATTATTATCATTGTAGTATTATGCTGAGTGTCACGGTGTCATTTACGTGATTGACTCTCATGATCGTGAGCGAATTGAAGAATCCAAAGAAACTTTTGGTAATTTTTATATTTATGAAGTCTAGAAAAGGTGGTGATGTGGAAAATTTTTTCATCTGTATTCATTTTTTTGGCAGATAAAATGATCCGGAACGAGATATTGGTTGGTGCTCCACTTCTCGTCTTAGCAAACAAGCAGGATTTACCTGACTGTATGGGAGTTCGCGAAGTGAAGCCGATTTTCAATCAATCTGCCCATTTGATCGGCTCTCGAGATTGTATGGTCATGCCGGTGTCTGCTCTCACAGGGCAAGTATTTTTATATTTTATTTCACTTCAGGTTCAAGAACAAAGCTCATTCACTATTCTCTTTCGTAGTCAATTCTATTTTTTCTACTTCAATAGACACTTTTTTCCAGTTACTCTTGAGTTACTTATATAATGTGTTTTTTTTATCCCTCATCATTTCATTATTATTATCTTTTTTTCTTTTCTCTCTACTTGTTCGCAACTGAATTTTTATTATTTCTCTCTTACCTATTTAGTTGGTAAATAGTATGGTCTATTTTTATTCTTTTGTCTCCGTTATCTGTAAAGGCTAACGATCACCTCTTGATGTGTTTTCTTTTTTTCTCAAATGTACAGGGAAGGAATCTCAGAGGGAATCAATTGGCTAGTGGATTGTCTAAAACGTAATGCTGATATTCGTCCACCAAGAAATAACAATGATTGATACTGGATCATGTCAATTACTGGAATAGCAAAAAACTACATTCTATATATTTATATATTCTCGTATTCCAGTTTTATTTGGTATAAAGATACATAGTTTTAAATGTTAATTGTTTTTTTGTACGTCCAGTGACTATCCAGTAAACTTGAAAGATGTAGATTCAATATATTTTGTGAGGAAAGTATACAAGGGACTTGACTGTTTCGTATGTCGTCAAAAAGATATCAATTTATACAAACCAATTTCTGTGGTATTGGTGTATTATTACATATAGTCATGCTATTCCAAGGAAGACTATTTAAATAATTGTTATTAGTTTTTAATTTACTACATAATTAAGTATAAAGGAGGAGGGCCAAATACTATCTTTGTATATTTTATATAAAAAATACATTGAGATGATTATTACTGAGATAATGTACCACCAGCACTTACCTTAAAGTTCATCTTAACAAGAAAGGGTCTTGGAAGAGAAATTATAAAAAATGAAATTACTTTTAGGATAACAAATTTTATGGCTGTTGTTTTCTACGGCGTATGAGTATATTTTTGATAGAATGTTATAACATGTAATCGATGCTATTAAAAACTTTGTAATTTTAAAATGAATAAATGCCCGACAATATATATATGATTTTCACATTTCAAACATACATGTGTGGAGAAAGTCTGTTAAATATTTCATAATTTTCATGATTATTTTATCTCTCAAATTTTTTTTATCCCTACCGCCTCGTACTAATAGAGAGGATTTTTTCTCTATTCCCTTCAGATGTATTTCTGGCTATATAGAAGTAGCGTGAATTGTAAAATATGCTGAAATTTTGGTAATTGGTGGGGTCACAGTATTAAATGTTTTTGACCACCATTATCAGTGCAAGTTTTAAGACGTTTCTGTTCATTATTTTATTTTGAAAATAAACTCCCTGGATGTGACATCAATTTTTGAGTCAGACGACGCCTTTTGTTGACTCGCAAATGTTTGACAGAGAGATAAAAATACCATCATAATTTCTAATCAGGTAAGTTATTTTAATTAATTCTATTTGTTTGTGTTCAATTAAACATATTTCTTGTTGCTTTTTTAACAAGGGTCAACCCTTTTTTATTTTTTGAATTATATTTTATTGTTTTGCATGACGGGTGACTATTTTTAAAAATGAGTTCAAAAATGTGCTGTAGTTGTACAAAAAAAAATAAAATCAATTATGTGTAGATAGATAGTAAAAATAAATATGTTTACAATTTTTGTAGTAGTTAGTCTGTAATTAAAAAAAAGTCTCAAAGTTTTGTCATTTCATGCATGGTAAATTATTAATTGTGTTTTTTCAGACGATCTTGGATGACTAGAAAAAAATAATTTGAGATTAATACAAAAACCAGGATTAAGGGATTTTTCTGTAAAGGCCAATTCAACATTTCTAACAATATAGTTCAGTTTTGTACACTGTGTGTGATTTACTGTCATTTTAAATTCACAATTAAACATCCCTTTTACTAACTCTCCCATTAATCAAATTATTAAAGTGAAATTCAAAAGGCCCATCCATACATAAATATTTCTTTAATATGGAAGTGGCAAATACTATCAAGCAAGTCATCAATGATGCTGTGGAACGAGGTAATCTATTCATTAAATTGAATAACATTCTTTTTAATGCTTATTAATTATTTTTCAACATGTGTGAACTTTTTTTGTGTTGTTGTTGCTTTGAATCAAAAACTTTTCATCATGTACTTACAATGAATGTATTAAATAATCTAATAAAGCTTTATTCCAAGGCAAGTGTCAAATATTTTATTTGTAATTTTTATTTCAGTCAAAATGCCGGCTCCATTACGCCTTAGAGATTTAATTCGAATGATACGAGCAGCTCGTACAGCAGGTTTGTTTAATTGAAACCAAATAAAAATTATAAAAAACATGTAGGAATGCTTCCTAATTTTTTGAAAACTTAAATACAAATGGTTTTTTAATTGCATTACAGCTGAAGAACGGGAAGTTGTGAACAAGGAATGTGCCAATATTAGAAATACATTTCGGGATGAAGATTCAGTATGGCGTTGTCGTTCAGTGGCAAAATTGCTGTATATTCACATGTTAGGTTATCCTGCTCATTTTGGCCAACTGGAATGTCTCAAATTAATTGCGTCGCCAAGATTTACAGATAAAAGAATTGGCTACCTTGGTGCTATGCTGTTATTAGATGAACGACAAGATACACACTTGTTAATCACTAACGTCCTTAAAAAGTAAATACAATTTTGATTGTACAATGTTATTCTTTTTTTCACTACTAATAATGGCAATGCGTTTGATGGCAATTTTATTAATTGATTCTGTTTCATTACATTTTCAGTGACTTGAATTCTAATGCCCAATTTGTTGTTGGACTGGCACTATGTACATTAGGGACAATCGCTTCCGTCGAAATGTCTCGTGATTTGGCACCCGAAATTGAAAGACTGCTAAAGTCATCAAATGCTTATTTAAGAAAGAAAGCTGCATTATGTGCTTTTCGTAAGTATTAAACTGATGTAAACATAATTAATGCAATCGTATGTCCGACAGTGAATGACAAATAATATTTTTATATGTGTACATTTAAGGAATTGTGAGAAAAGTTCCAGAATTAATGGAGATGTTCCTACCTGCCTGCAGGTAACCGGAGTTTTTCATCAATCTGCTTTTTTTAATAGAAAATACTCATTCTATAATTTCAAGTAGCAATAATTCATCTTTTATTTTGATTGCAGAACTTTAATAGCAGAAAAAAATCATGCTGTTCTTATAACTGCTGTTACACTTGTGACAGAAATGTGTGAAAGATCCCCCGACACTTACAACTATTTTAAAAAAGTAAGTACTTCCTTTTTACTTGTAATGTCGTAAAAGCATTGTAATGTGTTCACCAGATTACTTTTGGAAACGTTTTTTTTGGCAGTTTTTTAATAAGTTTTCAAGTATTTTAATTTACCTATACTTTAAATATTAAATACACATTAACATACAAAATCCGATTATTAACAACACTTGGGAAATAAGCATGTTTTAACATACTATGACTCATTCTCAATACCAGATATATCCATAAAAACATTCTATTGGGACTAATTCCTTTGAGCAACTATTAATATACGTATATTTAATTTCAATGTCTTATTGCGCATTATCGTAATTGGCGATTATAAATTTGTATCACTTTAATGTAGTAAATTTTATACTAAACACGGCTATTTCATATAGCAATAACGTATTACACTTAATTCATTCATTCTGACAATCGTTACACAATTATTGTCTACAAATGTGTAAGTTTGTGTACGTTGCTTTTCACTACTTTTCAGATAAAACAACTTTTTTAATTCTTTTCACACTATGTAGTTACATTTTTTGGCATTTTGACACTAATTCTGTTATGTTATATCATGTATATTTGGTTATATTGTGCTGTACCACGCTTTCCTCCCGAAGGATTTGAATTCAGAGAATTGGGAGGTAAGCTGTTTGTTCACTTTCGAAACTGAGCTTCGCTAACACGCTTATGATCAGCTTAAATTTTCATTATTAATACGCATTGTATCATAATTATTCATAGATTCAATTTATCTATTAGCCTGGCTATAAAATACGTCCATGGAATGCATGTTATGTTTTTAGTGAGCCTTGCATTATTTATAATTTATTATTTTAGAAATGTCAATTTTTATTACAGTTATTAATAAGACAAAGTTTTCTTTACAATTTCATGGTTATGTTTCAAGTGTTCTGGGCTTTGGTATGGTTTTGTGATACGAAGAAGTTACAATTAATTTCTTAGAATAATTTCAAGTCCTGGGCTTTAGTCAAGCTTAATGTGATACGTATTTACTACTTGTGTACTATTTGTATGTCATTGATTGTTTTACATGTTTTTGTGTTTGACACTGTTTGATGACATTAAAAAATTAGTTAATGGGCTTTTCCTTGACTTCTTAGATGATTCCAACTCTTGTGCGAACAATGAAAACACTGATTCTTTCCGGATATTCACCTGAACATGATGTGTCGGGTGTTAGTGATCCATTTCTTCAGGTTAAATTACTTCGACTACTTCGAGTTTTGGGACGAGGGGATCAGGAGGCGGCTGAAGCAATGAATGACCTTTTGGCTCAAGTAAGTTTATAATTTTTTACTGAATTATTTTTTTTAAAAACCCTATAATGACTCTATTAAATTTCTTGTTGTAGGTTGCTACAAATACTGAGACTAGTAAAAATGTGGGTAACGCTATACTATATGAAACAGGTAAGAAAGGCATTCAATTAAGAAATAATATTTTATATTCTGTTCATAATGTAGTTTCTTTGTTACTAAAATTAAAATTTAAGACAACATTGAGCATGTACACAAAAGGTTGACAGACAACACCTCATGATTTTTTTTTTATTTTACACAGTTCATGCCATTATGGATGTCCAATCAGAGTCTGGCTTAAGAGTTTTAGCAGTAAATATTTTGGGAAGATTTCTGCTCAATTCTGATAAAAACATTCGTTATGTGGCACTAACAACTCTCCAAAAGACAGTTACAATAGATCAAAATGCCGTTCAAAGACACCGCTCTACAGTACTGGATTGTTTAAAGGTTATTTAACTGAATAATTAATTTTGTATTAAATATTTCTTTCTTATGGTCAAAGTTTTCATGGGCTTTTATTTTTTACTTTCATAGGATCCAGACGTAAGTATACGAAGAAGAGCCATGGAACTGAGTTTTCAATTAGTAGTTGAGTCAAATTTAGAAACAATGACTCGAGAACTATTAGCTTTCCTTAGTCGAAGTGAACCTGAAGTTAAGGTAAGCTTGTATTCTTTAATGAGGAAAAATCTGTAGAGCATGAAAGAATATAAAGCATTTGATTGTCATGTTTTTTTTTCTTTTGATTGATTTAGTCTGTGTGTGCGTCCAATTTGGTTTCTATAGCTGAAAGACATTCACCATCACCCTCATGGCATTTTCATACGCTTTTTGAAATTCTTCAAGCTGTAAGTTTTGGTTATTTTATTCTGTTCTAAAGTTAATGAATTTTTACTACCTCTACAATATTATGGTACTTGTTCAAACGTTTGACTGGAACTACTTTAGAATTATTTTTTTTTACAATTCTAAGCCTTTTTTTAATTACGATTCGTTTTAGGCGGGTAACTATGTGCGAGACGATGTTGTATCTTCAACTCTTCAGCTAATCTCTGACTCTCCAGCAATTCATGCAGAAGCTGTAGGCCTTTTATGGGAAGCAGTTAAGAATTTGAAAAATCTTGAAGATTTTCAACCATTGATTCAAGTACGTTTAATAAAATAAAAAATACTTTAATCATTTATAAGCAGTTTATCAGAGTTTTTTAAGACATTCACACGCTAGACATATTCTTCTCCATTTGTATCTAATAAGGGGAATGTTGATAATAGGTATGCTGTTGGTGTGTTGGAGAGTACGGAGACTCTTTAGCTTCACCAGATGTATCAATAGATGAAGTCTTAGAAAATTTCCAGGTAATTAATTTTTAAATATAAAATGCAGAGACTAGTAGAAGCAATGTTTGTATTTCACTATTTAATTGACTATGTTAAACAATTTTTCAGCAAATATTATGGTCACCCCATGTTTCTGTTATCACAAGGCAATATTCTATCATGGCCCTAGAGAAGCTCTCAGCCCGTATACCAGAAACAACTGATCGTATCAGGTATTGTGAAGTCAAAATATAAATAACGATTAAAAATAAATTGATGGATATTTAAACTGATAGTTTTTTTTATTTCCAATCCTTAATTTCTATTTATGACTATTTTTGTGTATTATTTGTGGGTTTTTTTTGTTATTATAGATCAATTGTGGCTGCCTTTGGCTCACATTTAAATGTCGACTTGCAACAACGAGCAATAGAGTTTGGAGCTTTATGTCGTAGTTTTGATCATTTAAGAGGTCCTATATTAGAAAAAATGCCACCTATTCCGGTAGACAGAGACAGTAAACGTGTTGTGGCAAATGGTGATGTGGATGTAAATGCAGACGAATCAGATTTACTTAGTGATCCAACAATGAGCCATTCCGGTGATCATGTACATAATGATTCTGTAAGTTATCAGTGCACTCTCTGTACTTATATTTTAGCAGTATACGGAAACAAATATTTGTGATATTATGACACGAGTCGTATCATACGACTAATAAAATTTTGAGTTGTATTCATGTTTCACTTATTTGTAAATTACAGAATGCCCTGCTAGATCTTTTATGCGAAATAGAACCAGGGGACCAAGATCTAGTTATTCAACCTTCAACGACAAGTGATTTGACAGATTTAAGTTTTGATGGAGGGTTTGGTAGAGCTAATCCACTTGGAAGTATGTTGGATAGTGGTAGTAGTAGTAATATGACGACGACTACTAATGATTTATTCGACCTCTTTGGTGGTGGAGAAATATCGTCATCTGTTGCTCCATCAGTACCAAATATTACGCCTTTAGCATCTACAACAATTCCTTCAATGCCTTTGTTTTCAAGTTTTCCAACATCAGTTACTGTGAATGGAGGTACAGACATTTCCATGTCTGGGCAGTCGCAACAAAACGAACTAATTCCTGGTCAATTCTTTCCTTCTACATTTTTTGCTCTCAGTAAAACGGAACAACTTTCACAACTATGGCAAAGAGCAGAACAAGATGGAATTATGTCAGGTAAATACTTTGTATTATTTTATCGAATTTTATAGGCAGGCAGTTTGTAAAATTGCTTCTTGTGTGTAGAGATGATTGTGTTGGAAATTTTTCACGGATTCTTTTATTTTTTCACAGAATACGGGAAAGCCATTGTAGCATTTAGTGATGAGCATATATGGATCATATTCGGTGAGTTATTAATAATAACAATTAACCAAATAAATATTTTATCATTGCTGGTGGAAAAACCATTTTAGTAGAGTTGTACAGATTTCTTTAAATTATATGGAGAATTTTTGTTACTGTAGTCCCCATTTTGGCCTACTCAACGCAATCAAGTGTAGTAATGCAAGTAAGAACCGGAGGTCGTTCAAGTCAAAATCAAGTCACGGATTTTATCTTCCAGGCTGCCGTCCCTAAAGTATAGTCTCTATTTTTCAGTTGTATATTTTCTGCTCAATTAATTTGTGCTTGAAAGTGTAGCTTTTAAAATAAAATTGATGAATATTTTTATTTCTCTTTAGACTTTACAGTTAGCACTAGACCCGCCATCAGCGACAAGTATTGGGCATGGTACTGTTGTAACACAAAGGGTAACAATTGGAAATCCATCCAGGGTAAAATAAATAAATATATTCAATATCATTCAATTTAGTTTATTTTGAAAAAGAATACATATATATTTATAATATGGATTTGTTTTGTGAATTAACAGGCAACTCTAAAAATGCGTCTTAAAATAAGTTATAGCGTTGAGGGGTTGGGGGCGCAAGAGAAGATTCAAGAAATACATGATTTCCCAACCGATTTCGGGTGTTCTTAGTTTCACAATTTGCTAATTATCCGTCCGTTAAAACCAAAATACCTAATTAAGTAACCGCACTGACCCAATTTCCCTAAATACTAATGTTGCTATTTGTTGTACGTGAATCCTGATGTTACTACTGGGTGACTACGTGCTCGAAAAATTGCAATTAGTTTTTGTTGTTGTGTTTGTAAAAGTCGTGGTTTAGGATAGCTAAATAGATGTAAGTAATATTATACTCTGTACTTTCAATTCCAATATATACAAAAATGTTGTATTATTGGTTCATATCATTGGAAAGTTCGTCTTGTTGTATATTATTATGCAAAATAGACACCGCGTAGTATTTTTGTTTACATTTTATTTTATTGTTACATTATTATTATTATTGAGTAGTAGGAGAGGAGGAGTAGTAAACTATAATTTTATAAATTTTTAGTTTTGTTGTTGTGAATACAATTAATTATTTAACTCTGAGACACTGAAATAATTTTATTTAAATCATTTTAATTCATTTTAAGGTAGTGTCTAACTTTACTTAAATTTCTCTTAACTATCAAATGAAGCTATACCCTTAAATCCTTATGAGCATTCTGTCATTTTTGTATAAGTAAAAAAAAGTATTAGTTCAGATTTATACTCCCTTGTAAACTGTACTTCTACATTAGTCACCGCCTGCTACCAACAGTATGTAAAAATTACATACTATGTAAATATATATAAAAAAATCCTTTCCTTTTATGAAACATTTACTCTCTGTTGTACAATAATGTGGTCAACAATTATCAAGTTTTTAAAAACAAAAAACATTCTTCTGGAGGAATTTTAATGAAACCTGGAATCAACGCCTTTAATTAATTCTTACCTTTTCCAGTAAAATATAAATATATTAGTAAAAAATAGAACGCTCCGTATATTTATCGAACAATTATGAATGTTATATATTTATTCATTTTTTATTCAAAATGCTATGAGACGAAATTTTGAGCAGTTATGTTATTAACGTAATTTTTATCTTTATAGCTGAATGAAAGGTTATCGGATGTAAAATATATCCGTAGTTTCTTCAGGTGCTCAAAAAAAAAAACAAAAGATCCAACAAGTTTACCTAATTTTTAAACATGTCTATAAAAAAATATGCAAAGTTTTCTGGGATTTAATAATCGATTAATTAGATAAAAAAATAAATTGTAACTGTAGCTTGAACTATTTAAACGTGAACTATACCTGATAATTTAAAGAAAGAAGAAAAAAAATTATACATCAATACAATTAAGAATATAAGAAATGAAGAATAACATTCTCGTTAGGGATTGTTATAATTTGTAATTGATATATCAATTAAGTAATTATTAGGAAAATAACAATGAATGCTACTGGATTAACCGTATAGTAAATAATGCTAAATAATATATTTAACGTGGTCGAAATTTAAGTCAACATATTATGAATATAGATTGTTCTACTGGAATCATAATCGGTTTTTGAGTATTCTCAAATTATTAAAATTAATGATGAATAAAAATGGAATTGAACTGATCGTTAAAATTAATAGCTTTTGAGCTGTCAAATGACTATTTTATTTCAAAAATTTTATTTTGCGTAGTAGTAGTAGTTTTACAATGTGTTGATATTATACGCTAACATACTGAATTACATGGAAATGGAATTCCGGATTTTATGCCAAGACTAAATTACAGATAATTAGTTGTGTATATCATATGTTATATATTTATCTAGATGAATTCCTGTCTGGTAACGGTCAAAAAGCACAAAAAGGCATCAAAAATTAATAATAATACACAAATGAATACCATAATAAAAGAATTCATCGAACACACAAATGTGTGTCCATTTTTATTTACATCATTTATGAGAAATAGCAAAGAGAAAAAAAGAGCAACACAAAGTAAAATCTCTGTGTCATACTAAAAAAATGTATTACTCCTAAAATCCAGAGTACGTACAAATCAAACGTGACCGGTTTGGAATAGTCATTACAAATTTATAATTAAGAGACATAATATTATTCAGTATTATTCAGATTGTAGCTGTACATCAGCAACATTCATGAAATAAAATGTAATCATTCATATAACAACAATAACAACTCGACAGAAAAATAATTTCAATTTATGTTCCTCGTGAAAAGTTTTTTTTTCACTTTTCCCTGTCTTATGTCTTGAGAAGAAAAAATTATTATTACTTTTTTTAATTAATTAACCATGTATCATCAATGTTACATTGTATTTGTCCCTAACAATATTGCAGAATATACAGATACTGTGATGATAATATAGACTCTTCTTTTACTCATTCTGAGGATCTGGTTATTTAACTAATCTATAGCTTAATGTATCCAAAATATATAAATATTATTTCATCAGTTCATAATACATAAATATTATCCTATAAATGGTTTTTGTATTTTCTTTGAGAATAGGATATACCGAAATTCAACTCTATATTTTAACCTAGCAGAAGAGGATAAAATTTAAACATTTTTATGTTTGTTGTTTTTGTAATTTGATACTGAAAATTAACAACCTTTATAGTAGTAGTGACCCACAATTAAATAATAGTGTGCAAACAAAACGAAAATAATAATCACAAACTTTACGGGGAAAAAACACCGTTTAATCAATAAATCAACCATCTTTGTATTAGTAGATATCCCAAGTAAAATGTGTGTGCAAATCACTTCTACTTTGTTATAACTTTAGAAACAAATAATAATAATATGTACCTATATAATTTTTTTTAAAACTAACTCAGAAAAGACTAAGTAAGTAAGAATTAATTCATAAAAAGTTGAATTGGCGTTTAAATTAAAAGAAATTAAGTACAGAAATGGAGATGGGCCGTTTCCACATAGTACTTCCAACGAGTCGTTGGTGGGCTAATTTGGCTTCAAAGGGAGTTGCAAACGCTACACGGGCATCTTTTTTTAAAAAATAAAATAAAATTAGTTTAATGGGCATTGGTTAAGACTTTTTTAGTAAATTATCAACTTCAATAAAGCAAAGAGAATATGATTAATTTTAATTTCAAATGAAGAATTATTTCTCTTACCTCCCGTTGGTTTTTGCATTTCATCATATCGTCGAATAATTCTACTTCTAGGAATTTGGATACCGAGCATATCTTTGAGGAAATTTAAAATATCATCCATAGATGCCTTGAACGGAACATTCTCTAACGCAAGCACACAACCTGACAAAATAAAAATTAAACATTAGTAACTCCATCATGAACAACATTTTACACACTATAAAAAAACTCGTAAAAATTGGAGTAGAAAATTATATATTACCTGGATTACTGAAAATATCAACATCATCTTGTCGAGGAGCACTATGCTTTGGTCTGTCATCTCGATCTATACTGGGTGGATCACTTGAGTTGTTACTGTTACTAAATCGACTAGTTCTTTCTCCTCCAGGACCTATTCAAAAGTCATGAAAAAATGTCATTAACATTATTCATTTAGTCAGTGTGTAAAATAGTTGATTTTAAATAAATAAACAATTAAGAGCATTGAATAAAACTTACCCCTCATTCTGTTACTTGAAACGGGATTCATTAAACCTGGATTGTTTGCAGGCATTGAACTTTGTTGCAAGGCGGCTTGAGTAAATGGATTTTGACTATTATTATTATTTTGAAAGCGTGGATTGTTGTTAGAATTTCCATGAGGTGGTCTAGGACCCAATAATGCCGGGCGAATGCCTCTTGGATTATTATTAGGAAAATTGGGAGCACCAGGACCAAGATTACTAGCTGAGTTGCCTCGACCAGTTGAAGGAAGTAAAGAAACTCTCACGGAAGAACGAGGATGTTTTGAAGGATCTAAAAATTGAAATAATGCATGTATTGATGAGATTACATTAAACAATAAATAGCAATTAAATTTTAGTTTGTTTCAATTAATTATTGTGCATAATTAAGTAATTACTAATAGAAATATAAAATTAACTCACCACCAAATATCATTCCATCTTTTGTTGTAGCTCTTCTTGCTTTATGAGGATCCTGAAATTCACATAAAACTTGTCCTGTTGGAGATCCACGTGGATCATAAAGGATTTCAACATTCATGGGAATAATTCCAATTTCTGAGAAAAAATCTACAACACTTCTGTCAGTAGCATTAGGAGGAGCCCCACTAATTATAACACTGCTGCTCTCCATATCCTACATGAATAATTTTAAAATAAATAAATAATAATTTACAACAACAACAACAAATAAAAATAGCTACAATTTAAGCATCAGATACAAGAAAAATTCAACTAACCATGCCAATATCAAGCTCAAATAAGGATTTGGTTTCTGCTGGATTCTTATTATCTCTCTCCCTGTTATTATTCGGTCCAAGCCGGCCACCACCATAAGTCTCCCGTTTCGCACGTTGAATCACGTCAAGCTCACAAAATTCTACTACAAAATTGGTTCCGTCTGGATTTTTCACAATAATATCGATGGCTCTTTGGGCAGCTACAAAGGAATCAAAATGTACAAAGGCAGTACAGGTGTGTCGTCCATTTGGTGTTTCAACTGAAAAACATTGTCATTATTTATATAATGATGCTAAATGGCCTTGAATAAAATAAATGAGAAGCAGAACTGGAAATAGTAATAATAATTCAACAAAACAAAACTCACTTGGTATAACAACTATATCCAGTACATTCACATCTCTAAAAAATTTAGCAGTCAAATCTTTTGTTGAGATTCCAAATGGAAGACCTCGAATGGATATGCAATTTGATTGTGATGATTCTCCATTAAAACCTACAATTTGAAAAGAATATTAGAGAGAAAGTTTATGTATTTCAAAAATAATATTCAACAAAACAAAACTAATGAAAATTTTAAAAACTTACGGCTAGTTCTTTGTCTATCATTACGTTCACGATCTCTAAAGTCTTTGTCTCTATCTCTCTCCCTTTCACGATCTCTCTCACGTTCCCTTTCTCTTTCTTTCTCTCTCTCTCTCTTTTGTAGTTTGTACTCTGCTTCCCAAACTTCCGGTGTGGTTCCTTCAATTTTGATACTGGATCCTCGTAATTTTTGACCATTTTGTTTCATAGCTCTAGGAAAGTCAACAGCATCTTGTAGCTTGAGGAATGCTAAGCCCTTTTCATAGTTTCTCACAACCCCTTCACCTCCTCCTTGAATTTCTACATGAACAAACTCTCGTATCTATTTTTTAAAAAAATACAACAAATTCATCATGTCATAATGTTATTGAGATGATAAAATGCCGGAGATCTACTTTTCATGATGTACTGTTTTTAGTGAAAATATTTAAATAATAGAATAGAAGAAAGTGGAAAAAAACGCTTGTCCTAAATTTACCTCTCTAAATGATGTATCCTTTCCAAGCCCTGTAAGTTTAATGCAGGGATATGAAATGTCATCAGAAATTGTAATAACAATGGGCTCAAGGTCCCTTTTCAGATCAGATTGTCCATTTTCAGCAGACTTTTTAGTACTGTCATATTGTAAGGCATTGGAAAAATTTTTACTCATTGCAACATTCTCAGAATTTTTATTAGGAGTTGTTGGGACTCCTTTCTCCTGGGATGGCCCTTTTTCTGGACTTTTACTACTTCCAGCATCACTTCGTCGTCTTTCTTCCCTTCCACCACGTTGATCCTTGTCCCTGGACCCACGATTTCCTCTCGTTCTTTCTCGACTTTTTGACCGACTTCGGGATCTTCGAGTTCGTCGTCTCTCTCTCTCCCGTGACCTGGATCTTTTCTCACGACTGCGTTCCGGACTTCTTGTATGACGTCGAGTTCTGTTATAATATGAAGCAGTAAGTAATGAACGTTAATTTCTTTTTTTCACCTTTCCTTTCTCTCCAAAACTGCCTTATACAAGATAATGCCAGTTTCAGTCTACATATTAATTTTTATATGATTGTATTTAAGATTGACATAACTGCCTTAATAATATGTTGTGATTACATATAATTATGCATTTATAAATTTCAAAGTTCATATTTAACTGAATTGACTGGCCAAAATGAAAATTATTATTATAATCATGCTTAAATTCAAGGCTAAATTTTTTTTTGTAAACTCAGTGTACTATAAAATACTCTCAATAAAATAATATAATTTATGAAGACCAGTATTTGACATACCTTTCCTTTCTTTCTCTGGACCTTGACTGGCTTCTTTTTCCTCGTGAGTCAATTCTTTCTTTGTCTCTACCACGATTAGTAGGCACCACATCCCTATCTCCTCCACTACGTTGTTGTAATGGTGGTTCACCACCACCACCAAAAGGTCCTGCACTCATGTTTGAACTCAACTTTCCATAATTATTATTACTATTATTTCCCCTTGATTCAACAAGTCTGTCTCGAATATTAGGAGGAAGGATTTGGGATTTTGATTGCTGTTGTTGTTGCTGCTGATTATTAAAATTTGGTCGTGGTACACCTCCCATTTGACCCATGGACTGATTGTTTAGATTTAATCCAGGAGGAATTGATCCAATATTATTCATACCACCCATCGAAGTCATCATATTATTACCACCACCACCATGAAATCCTTGATCAAGCCCTTGTCTTTGTTGCTGTTGTTGTTGGGGGTGTCCCATATTAAATGATGGTAAAAGTGGACCACCACTATGTTGAGGATTGTTCATAGAATTCATATTACCCATCATGGGCATTCTATTTCCAAATTGACCAGGACCACCACCCATATTAGTATGCCCTGGAAGATGAGGGATAGTATTGGACAGACTCATAAGACTTGACACTGTAGAAGAGGAGGAGGGCATTCCTCCTAATTGATTATGATTTAAAGAACTTGGATTGTTGTTAGATAAGTGTTGACCACCTGGAAAGCCTGACATGGGAATATTAGAATTGTTTCCAGTTGGTGGTCCACCTTGAGCAAGAGTAAAAGGATTTTGTGACTGTTGATGAGACATTGGATTAGTAATATTTCGTGAACCCTGATGAGGAAGTGTACCAGAACTTGGCGGTGGATTTGAGAATAAACCCCCCGTTTGTTGTGGGGTCATCATAGGAAATCCTTGTTGGGGTCCCCCAAGCATACCACCAGTAAAATTATTTGGAACCAATGACATACTATTGTTATTAACTAAAGGACCGACGAGACTTGGAAATGGATTCATTTGATTGTTGTTGTTATTATTATTACTACCACCACTCAGAGTATTTGGAAATGTAAGACCTAAATTTGGTAACATTTGATTTTGTGATGAGAGATGTGCAAAAGACTGATTATTTCCACTATTTATATTTGAATTTCCTTGTGATAATGAGAGTGGACCAGAGTTGGAAGACTGCGACAGTAAATTACTTGACGTCGCTAGAGATGACGATCCCGTTGAATTGTCAGCTGGACTTTGTGATGGTGAATTATTTGAAGACTGTCCAGGCATCAAACCCAATGCTTGTTGTCGTGCTTGCTCAATCACCTAGTTTAATTGGATTCAATGGAATTGAACATCAATTTTTATGCCACAAAATCTTTTTCTTTTTAATAAAATAATATATTATGAATGTTTAAATACGCTTTATCATCAACTCATGATGATAAATACTTTCTTTTTGTACAATTAAATTTTATGTGTAATATATCCTATATAAATATTCTCTACGGGGAAATGATGTAAAATAGAAAGTTAATAACTTTTAATTCTGTAATTTTTTTATATATAAAAAATACGTGTTGCTCCCATCATAGTTACTAAATACTTGTAAAATGATTCGCACAAAAAAGTGCTACTTTAACACTATAATTGTGCCACTAATACTTTATGATACCTCACTTCTCTTTCGAATAAATAAAATATATAAAGCCATCATAAAGTTTGTCCGACACAGTTTGATTTTGACACCCCAAATTTGTTTGTGTGTGGACGGGCATATGGACAAACTTATAACCGTACAACGAATGAGAAATTAAACTGAAATTAGTGACACAAGATAGATATTTAAAATATATCAAACATCTTTCTCTCCGAAATTTTGTCAGTAGTTATAATGCAAGCATTGTCATTTTTCTCTTCTCCATCAGTGTGGACTAAAAAAATTTCCTTGTCCTTTTCCGGTTTGAGGGGGGGGAGGGGTAGAGAGTCGGTACTAGATTTTATTTTAAAAAGTATATACTAATAAGATGAAAACGGAATAGCTTTTTTTTGTAAAAACAAAAACTTTTCTTTTCTCGTTGTTTTCGGGAGGACATTTAAAGATAATGAAGAAAATATGTAAATATTTATTTTTTATTGGGACATTCAAATGTGAAGATTGAGTATGATCTTGCACTTGTACTTAAAGGGTGACACGTTTCAGTTTCCTTTGTGATTTTACGAGTATACTCAGCCAAGACGAAATGAGACGATTGTCATGTAAAAATATATTGTGAACATACTGATTTACTGTTATGCCTTACACGTAATCTTTGCATGACTTTTATTCAGTATGTTGACTCTCTCATAAAATTCAAGAGTAGGAATAGTAGAAATTTAATTTAATTAAAAGCCAATTGATGACGAGTATTATATGAATATTAGTCATCTTGGTTAATTTGGATATTAACGAGTAAAAAAATAGATACATATTTTTTGAAATTAGAAATCGTGTAATTATTAATTAATTATCATGATTGTGGAACGAAATTCTTATCAGGGCAGTTTCCTTATTGAACAAAAAGTAGTATGAAAAGATTTGAGTAGAGGGTAATCGCCTATAGATTATAGACTACGGTCTGTAGGAAAAACAATTGAATTGAACCCAAGAGTTTTAATTTTGATAGATATTTTGTACTACTTATGAAATTCATAATATGAATACATTTGAAAGTATTATAGGATCAAGTTCAAATCTGGGCAAAATTTTAGAAACTTTTGAGTGAGTAATACTAGCAGAAGAAGGACACTTGTTGTGGTAGTAGTCATCACATGAAAGAGCGTTTCTCTCTGTTCAAATTAGAAAGTCTGAAACATTCAATACTACTTTTTTTAATAAAAAAAATATATTTAAAGTCCTATTGTGCGTGTATAAAATTAAAAATTAAATAGAGATTATAAATATGTTGTATAACACAATTGTTATATGACAGATGTAAGAAGTCATGACGCTTGCAGAGGGAGAGGGGTTGTCAATTTGAATGTACATTACGACTCATTAACGGTTTTTGAGTTTAGTTTAACTAATCTTCACGACGGAGACTAAATGTATTAGTTATTATGTAATCCTACCAAGTAACCTTTTATTAGTTGTACCAACTAGAAAATTCATTAAATATGTATATAGGAAGGTAGGAAGGTAATAAAATTGTATGTCAACCTTGTACATCTCGTTGCGTGAGCTGAGTAATAGTTTGACAGGCGAATCCTTGAGACAAGTACCGCAGAGCTGCATTGCTTGACGAGCATCCTGTGAATGTGTTAATTCAAATTAAACTATCAAATATAAATTTAAATTATCAACATATTTTTCTTCAAAATTGCACGAAAAAATAACTAATTTTTCAGCTCCATATCGGCTACACTTGTTTGTTGTTGTAATTATTTTGTTGTCCAAATTGTCGGAACTTTTATCGGATACTTATTTAGCGAATGATATTAGATCGTAGATACTGAGATAATAAAAACATTAAATTGAAAAATGATTCTAGTAATCGTATAATGTATAATTATACATTGTAATATCTAATGTATAATTTAGATTCTCATTAGTTTGTTCAAAAATGTTCTGTCTATTAGTAAGAAATCATCCACGTGCCTCATATTATTCATAAAATGCAGTCTTCATAACATTTAGTAGCGAAAATTATACAATAAAATTTATTTATCATTATTTGAGGAATAGTATTAATCTTCCTAATATTTCCCTGTAAATTAATTATGAATGTTAATCATCTTTGACGCTGAATAGTTTGATTTCTCTACAATATTTATGAATCTCATGGACCCGATCAATCAATCACTAGGTATTGTATTTATACATATAAATTTTTGTATATTTTTTAGGTCCTCATCAGAGAAACCAAGTTCAGAACTGCAAGTATTTCAAGGGGGTGGAACAACAACAACATCGTCGGGACTCGGGATGTTGACGATTGAGAATTCTATAATATTAATACTTGACCATACTCATTAAATATATTGTTGTAACCCATGTAGTATTAATACATGATGAGTTGTTCGCATTATAAATTCTATAAAAATAGTTTTATTCTTTAAAATGTTTGTGATTGTATAAATCATATAAATATTTTGTACTTGTTTTTTTTGTAATTATCTTCACAATGACTTAGTAGTCATTTTTTAAGAAGAAATTTCTTCTGGTTGTTGTTACACATACATTATTGTAGTTACTTGTAAGATATATATCAGTCCTCTTTTTTATACAAATGTCTATAAGGGAGGTTGGAGTACAACAACAATTAAGCGCCCGGCATGAAGAAAAAATAAATATTAATTACACTAAAATCTACTTGCAGAGCCAAATGGGGATTGTGTCTTGTGTCCCAACCTCCCTTACACACAAACATTAAATATAATACTTTTCTATGAATGGCATAGTCATTAAAGCTAGTTGACATATAGTTGATACGACTATAATACTGCAATCAAATGTATCAATTGTATATAAAAGGAATCAAATGTTACAATAGTATAATCAATTTACACTTTAAAATGTACAAGAAAAACAAAGAGTCATAAATATTACCTCGTCCGTACTAAATGCAATAAATGCATCACCTTCTGATCCTCCGACGATGTGTACCCCACCGTCTGGGATGGACAAACCTCTGAAAAAATTTCGTATATCTATGGAATTTGCCTAGAGTGAGAAAACAAAAGAAACAAGACAATTATTATTATGACATTTCCCATAGTCAAATATTAGATATAAAACGAATCAAAGTTACTTGTGTAAATTGACTTACAGTTAGAGGCAAGTTCTGAAGTCTAATAATCACGCTCATGATGCTGGTCAATGATGACAAGCTATATTCTAGTACGGAGATATATCAAATACAAAATTTTTGACGATGATTCTGAAATTAACAACAAGTTGTCGTTCTTTTTGGACTTATAATCGTTCCTTGCATTAAATATAGAGTA
The DNA here is from genome assembly GCA_034700945.1 of Arrhopalites spinosus. NCBI lineage: Eukaryota > Metazoa > Arthropoda > Collembola > Symphypleona > Arrhopalitidae > Arrhopalites > Arrhopalites spinosus. The sequence continues at coordinate 134,936 of JAQIVZ010000052.1, forward strand.
AATAAACAATAAACACGCTGTAGAGTAAAATGAGAGATAAAAAACAACAAGTAGGAAGAAGTAATGAATTGCAAAATTTCAAATTTTCTCTTTATTCCAGCAACTAGTACTCTTTACGACGCTGGTATAGATTTACAATTACAATTATTTGCTCACAAAAGTACTTTTTTTAATCTACACAAAATTAGATTAATTCTGCAAAAATTTTCTGCCATGATGGCGGATGGTCACCTGACTTTTGCCGGCGGCAAAATCGAAAAGACACAAAAGGGGCAATGCGAACCTCTTAGTTTTTTTTTCTTCCCTTTGTTGGCTTTATTTTCCATGCCGACCAGGGTGACCACTTGTCCCGAACTTGACCGGGACAGTTGATAAAGTCCCGTCATTTAGCAGTCATGATGTATGTGCATACTTTATGAGTTCAAAAAAGATATTGACTGTACACAAAAATTGCATATCGACTAATAGATTGAGTTTATTTAAGGGTCATCAATGTGAGGAAAACTTTTCATTCTTCATTTTTCCCTCTGGACTCATAATAATAATATTATCTTTACTTAAATTATGATATCTTTTTTGTTTGCAGTATATTTAATAACTTTAAACTGAATTTACGTTATAGCGTTATAAATATACAAGTTGTTTCACGGCTGCTACGCAGCCCGGCGGGTTGGTATTTCCGCCCAAAATTTGTATAATAATACATAT